>JAPKLW010007707.1:0-11970 GCA_026898455.1 Plectranthus barbatus | reverse complement strand
TGTGCCCATGTGGCAATTCTGCTCTTGTCCAAACCAGCAAACCAAGACCGGGCCTCATCCCTGAGAGAAAAAGAAAACAGCCGCATCCGGATGGTGTCTTGAGGCACTCCGTTCTGCTTGATTGTGTCGCACACCTCGATGAACTGACTGAGGTGGCCGTATGGATCCTCAATGGCCTTTCCTGCATACTGATTCTGCTGGACCATCTGAATCAGGCCTGTCTTCAGCTCAAAGTTGTTGGCATCAATGCCAACCTGAAATCCCGGCTCCTCTCTCTGTGGCAGGAAGCGATCAAGAATGGATCTTTGAGGCACCACAATTCTCCTTTCATGGTTTCCTTCATTGGCCAGGGCTGCCAGTCTGGCAGCCTGCTCTGCTTGAACTTCTTGTGCTACTTGAAGTTGATCCCTGAGTTGTCGGACCTCATTCATGAACTATCTCTGCTCCTCGGGAGTCATGTTTTGAAGTTGTGGTTCTGGTGGTTGCTCCATCTCAGCCTCTCTTTCCTTGGTCTTTCCTTTGCTTTTGTTTCTCCTACAGGTAGCTTCAATTTCTGAATCGAAGGCTTCAAGATTCTTCCCCCGAGCTCTTGTGTTCATGCACCTGAAGAGAAGATAAAGAAATCGAGAATCAGACTCTGTGTCGACCGACAGGGAGGCTGTCGATCGACATGGATGCTGCCTCTGCTTCGATCGACAGAAGCTCTGTCGATCGAAACAGAAACAAAAATTTCACACACACGCACGCGAACAGAAATTAAAAACTCAATCCAGAAAATATCAAAACAATCCAATAACAAGACAAAATCTGACTATCCCCGACAACGGCGCCAATTTGATAAGCTGTAAGATACAGCAACAAATAAATTTATAATAACCCGGAGGCTAGTCGAACCCACAGGGACAGTGCAACGAAGTCATCTCATGTACTGGACACAGTTTATCAATTCTTTGTTTGAGTGAACCAATTTTCAGAAGAGGGTTTTGTTTTTCAAAATAGAAATTAACTTGGGAATAAAATTCAATAATAAAAAGCACAGATTCTAGGGAAATCAACCAATCCAATCCAACATGTATAAACAATCAATCCAAACCCAAAATAATAATCAAGGTGGGAAATCTGATAAATTGGAATTAATTCCTTTGTTGGGCAATTAAAACCTAGATTACTAGAAAGTGAATTTTACCTTTCGGCCTCAAGAACACAAACCAGTCAATCTCAATAAAGATACAGATTTGAAAACCCTACAACTAATTCTTCTTTTTGAGACAGAAAACAGTTGTATCAAAATTCTATTTTCCTATTATTAATTATCTCCTCTCGGTCTCAAATTAATAACTATAAACCTAATCCAATTTTCATCTCTCGATCCTTCAATTGAAAATAGATTTTAAAATCAAAAGCATAGAATTTGAACCAATTAATTAAGGATTGGATTTAATTGAATTAACACATATTGAAAAGGATGGAGAAAACCCTAGAACCTGTTAAGGGTTCTAGCCTAACATAATTGAAACAAACATTGCAAAAGATGTAAATAAACTTACTTGAATCATTAAAACAATAGGAATCTTGAAGTACTTGAATCCAATTGCAACAATAAAATAAAGAGTACAAGAAATTAAAGAGTTTAATGCTGAAAATAAAATAAAGGAGTGCTGAAAAACTGAATAATAAGATGTATTTTCGAGCCTACTAAGTGATATTTATAGGGGGAGAAATTATATCTTCAAAAGGTAATGATTTGGGAAGGAAAAATCTCCAATTTGGGCCAAAAACTGCCTTTCGGGTGCGCCTGTCGACCGACACAAATCCTGTCGGTCGACAGGAATGTATTTCGGTCGACACACACTGTGTCGCTCGGCACAGAAACATTCCGCTGCGCAGTCTCACGGTTTTGGCCATAACTTTCGCTCCCGAACTCCGATTGACCCGATTCCAGTTGCGTTGGAAAGCTAACTCAAAGATCTTTCCATCCATGTGCTCCATTAGCTCAGATTCCCTCTGTGGAAGAATTCGTGACTGTTCCTTTGAACATCTGCTGCTTTCGGTACGGGTTTCCATTGAATTTGGCCTAAAACCTGCAAAATATTACCATGACAAGCATAATATCCCCTATAAACACTTCATGCTCGATTATTAACTAAAAACTTAAGTAAATGCAATAAAACAATAAGAAAACAACGTGATAAGTGAGGCAAAATACGAGCTTATCAAATTGCATAGGTGCAGAATTGCCACATAGGCACAACTCCGAGCAGAGTTCCTCACCAACTTCTTTTCGCCCAGTGTCATCATGAAGAGGAAGTCCGACATCACTCACTTCAGCCAGAAGTACATGAGACCCTCTGTGAAGCTTGGAAGAGATACAAAGAGCTATTGAGGATGTGCCCCGGCCATGGGATTGATCCTAAGATGCAGGTATGCCATTTTTATGAAGGATGAACCCCTTACTTAAAAGAATTGGTTGATGCTTCAGTTTGAGGACTTCTCATGAAGAAAAGTGGAGAAGAGGGGATGCAACTTCTTGCAGACATGGCCCTCAACAGTCATCAATGGCCTACTGAAAGGCAGAAAGCAGTCAAGGCAGTGACCACTACTCCCGAAATTGATGTGGTGGCAGAAGTGAAGAAGCTTAGAGAGGAGTTCAAACAGTTGGAGGCCGGTAGAGCTTCGGTAGCGGCTATTTCAGATCCCAATATGACCATTGTTCCCATTGAGTCCGACTACATCTACCAAGGAAGTAGTTCGAGCACCTCCAATACCGCTGAAGTGAACTACGCCAATGGAGGTTACAACAACAACAACTACCGAGCCAACAATCAAGGGTAAACTTACACTGCTAAGAACCATCCTGGTTTTTCTTATTCTAACCCTTATGCAGCTGAAAATCCTCCACCGGGGTTCAGTGTTGGAGTCAGTGGAAAGATTGTGGAGAAGAAGAAGTCTGTGCTGGAGGAGACACTTGAAAAGTTCATCAAAAGCTCCGACAATAGGTTTGGTAAGGTGGAAACTGAGGTGAAGAACATGTCCACTCACATGCAGCATATGACGAAGCACCTTCAGATGCTCGATGCACAGTTCAGTCATATTTCCACTGCTATGAGCAATCAACACAAGCCAGGCCAGCTCCCCAGCACCACAGAAGTCAATCCTGAGAAGGCCAAACAGGTCAATGTTATTTCCTTGAGGTCTGGTACGAGGTACGAGGGTCCTAGCATGTCCAAGGATGATTTTGGGGCTGAAAGAGAGGAATTTCCCGCAGAAGATACCTCTGTTTCGATCGATATAGAGCCTGTGTCGATCGACACAGAGGCCGGGGAGAGCAGCAGAGGTTGACAGGATAGAAAATTGACCGACAGGGGGGATGCAGCCGTGTCGATCGACAGGCAGGACAGGGACCAGCGGTCGACAAGCACACAAATCGACCGAGACAGGGGCCACATGGAGTTGAAAATTCAAAGAAGAAAGGTGATCCAACTCCTCCAATGCCCTTTCCCTAAAGATTTGCAAAGAAGAAGGAGGACTCCAATTTGCTCGATTCGTAGAGAATCTCAAGAAGGTCAACATCAACATTCCTTTGATCGAGGCTCTCCGCAAGATTCCCAGCTACATGAAGTTCTTAAGGAAGCTGATGGCAGAGAAAAAACCAGTAATTGGGGATCAAGTTATTTCTATTCATGAGCAGTGTAGTCTTCTTTTGCAGAAACAGGTTCCAACCAAAAGGTCGGATCCGGGATGCTTCTCTATTCCGATCGAGATTGTGGGGAAGGAGTTTAGGAATGTCCTCTGCGATACAGGAGCCAACATTAACTTGATGCCGTATTCAGTTTTCCAAAAGCTGCAGATAGGCGAGATGAGGCCAACTTCAATCACTCTTCAGATAGCTGATCGCTCAATTTCTCGACCAAGGGGAGTAGTTGAAGATGTTTTAATTCGTGTTGGGCATTTAATTTTTCCTGCTGATTTTGTTGTTTTGGATATGAAGGAACATCATGGAATGTCAATGATCCTTGGAAGAGAGTTTCTGAAAACAAGTGGTGCATTGATAGACTGCTGAGGTGGGGAGATTACACTTCGAGGGAATGACGAGACGATCACCTTTGTGATTGATCAAAGCCAAAAGGAAGCATCTTGCAACAACATCTCCACCACTATTGAGGAAGATGAAGAAGCCGCCAAGATCAAATGGGAGCGCAAAAACGGGATGGCAAAATTGCCAATTACACTATCCTCTTTAGAGCTCACCACTGTTATTCGTGATCGGATGGTCTACATGATCGATGCAAGGGGGCGGCGAGTCTGGACCCGACCTCCTTAGTGAATGATCACAATCGTCGATCCACGACAATAACTAAGGCACTGCATGGGAGGTAACCCATTGTTTACTTGTTTTATTTCATTTGTTTCTCTAATTTTCGTGTGTTGTTTTTGTTATAAAAATAAAATATATATATATAAAAAACAAAACAAAAATCGGAGCTCTGTTTCGATCAACACACAGGATGTCGATCAACACAGAGGTGATTGATGGAGCACACTTCGACCCACCATCTTGGTCGACAAGAAGGTTCTGTGTCGATCGACAGGGCCCCTGTCAATCGACACAGAGTGCTAGCAGCAGCAGTTTTCATCTTTCTCGTTCTGCAGCCTCCGAGGGATAAAAAGTTGGTATCTGAGACCAACATCGAGGTACAGTTTCACTCTTAGTCTTATTTTCTAACTTATTCTCTCTGTCAATCGAATAAGTTTGGGGGAGGAGGACTTGGAGTTGAAACTATTTCTTCTCTTTTATTTAATGCTTTCAGTTTGTTTAAATTTCTGCCTATTCAAAAAAAAAAATATATTGCATTTGTTTAATAAAATTGTGATTTTGTGAGAAGATTTGCGTAGCTATGAGATAACCCTAGCAAGAATGCAAGATTTGAATTGATTGACTTGATTATGCATTGATTGTGATAGTGGTCGAGTATGCCTATGAATGTAGATACCGCATGATTACTTGTTTTGAAACTTACAAAGGCATGATGTTTGATGATGAGTTGATGTTTACTATGGAAGAAAAATTGTCCAAAGTGTGAGAATTGAGCCGTAAAATCGATTGTGAGTGTGTCTGCATTATTGAGTATCTCTAGAACTTGCTTTGTTTCTTTTTCAAGACTGCTAAGTGTGCACAAGTTTAGGAAATGATTTTAGGCCATCTTTGTTTAGCCTATTTATCCCATACACTGTCCCTTTCAATGTTTTATCCCTAGTCAGCCCCATTGAGCCTTTAGTTTTCTTGCTTGCCAATGAAAAAGTTCTGGTTTTCTCTTATCTATGAGAGAAGGTGGTGAATAAGGGAGGAATAATTGTGAGAAAGATAAGATATTATTAGAAGGGTGAAAAAAAAAGAGAAGGTTGGGCTCTAAAAAAATATATAGAAAAAAAATGTTTGTGTGTTATTTATCCTTATAAGCTCAAATGTATACTTCAATTTGTTTAGAGCATAAAAGGATGTGTGAAAGAAAAAAAAAAAAAGAGAGAGAATAAAAGTGCCTTGGTTTGTATTGAATATTATAGGAGATGGGTGGATATCAATAGATAGTGGTTTTGATTTGTTGAGAGTGATCAACTCAATTGATTTTAGTCACTTGGCCATATATTTCCCTACCTTTCACTAAAAAGCCTACATTACAACCTTGAATAAAGTCCTTTCTGATCTTAGACTTGTGTACACATATTTGCAGTGGAGATTTAGAATATTTGCGAGCCTATGGTAGAACTTGATTTTCATGACTTGCGTGATCTCATATTATCCTAAACACTTGAGTGAATGAGTGAAAACACTTCCCTTGTGAGTCTTCCATGGTTTACAGATTTTCTGATTCTTACAAAGTGTTGATGTATTGTGGATTTACGAGTTTGATTGTGATGAATCTTGTGAGGCATCGCACTTCTCTTCTACTTGAACTTTTGATTCATTCTTTTGTTGATTGAGGACAATCAAGTGTTTAAGTTTGGGGGGGTTGATAAGCTCGTATTTTGCCTCACTTATCACTTTATTTTCTTATTTGTTTCTTGCATTTACTTGAGTTTTTAGTTAATAATCGAGCATGAAGTGTTTATAGGGGATATTATGCTTGTCAAGGTAATATTTTGTAGGTTTTAGGCTAAAATCAATGAAAACTCGTACCGAAAGTAGTTGATGTCCAATGGAACAGTCACTAATTCTTCCATACGCGGAATCTGACCTAATAGAGCATGGAAATAGAAATATCTTTGAGTTAGCTTTCCAACGCAACTAGAATCGGGTCAATCGGAGTTTGGGAGCGAAAGTTATGGCCAAAACCGTGAGACTGCACAGAGGGAGGTTTCTGTGTCGAGAGACAGGATTTCTGTCAACCGAAACAGAGGTCAAAATTCCAGAAACTTGTGATCTGCATTCCTGTAGATCGACAGGATTTGTGTCGATCGAAATGCGCTCCGGAAAGGCATATTTTTACCCAATTTGGAGATTTTTCCTTCCCGAACCATTACCCTTTGAAGATTTGATTTCTCCCCCTATAAATAGGACTTCCCTAGCTCGAAAATTAACATTCTTTTCAGCATTATTTAGGTCTTAAATTTCAATTTTTACAGCTCTGTTTATAATTATTTTTCAGCATTAAACTCTTTAATTTCCAGTACTCTTTATTTTATTGTTGCTTTGGATTCTAGACAATTGAAGGTTCAAGGTTCCTATTGTTTTAATGAATCAAGTAAGTTATTTTATGTTTATTTCAATGTCTATTTCAATTATGTTAGGCTAGAACCCTTAACATGTTCTAGGGTTTTCTTCATCCTTTTTAGCATGTGTTAATTCGATTAATTTCAAACCCTAATTAATTGATTCAAATTCTATGGTTTTGATCTTAAAATCTATTTTCAATTGAAGGATCGAGAGATGAAAATTGGATTAGGTTTATAATTATTAATTTGAGACCGAGAGGAGATAATTAATAATAGGCAAATAGAATTCTGATACAATTGTTTTCTGTCTCAAAACTCAAAAGGAAGAATTAGTTGTTGGGTTTTCACATCTGTATTTTTATTGGGATTGACTAGTTTGTGTTATGGAGACCGAGAGGTAAAATTCACTTTCTACTAATCTAGGTTTTAATTGCCCAACAAATGAATTAATTCCAATTTAACAGATTTCCCACCTTAATGATTATTTTGGGTTTGGATTGATTGGTTATTGCATGTTGATTGGATTGGTTGATTTCCCTAGAATCTGTGCTTTATATTATTATAATTTATCCCCAAGTTATTTTTCTATTTTCCAAAACAAAAACTCTTCTCAAATTTGGATTTGCTTAAACAAAAGATAGATAAACTATGCCAGTACATGAGATGATTTCGTTGTACAATTCATGTGGGTTCGATATACCTTTGGGTCTATAAATTTATTTGCATCGCTATATTATAATAAAACTGTTAATTTTAACAACGATCAGGGTTCTAGCCACAAAACATGACTAGAATTAAAGCAAACATATTATGAAAGAACTTACAAATAAAGAGGAACCTTGAATGTCTTGTAAAAACTCCAAAGCTCAATTATTCTAAGTGTAATAATGCATAAAAGAAGTCTCAAATTCGTGCCCTAATGAGGAGTATTTATAGAGGAGAAAGAAAGACCTAATTTGGGTATTGGGCTAACATAGCAAAAATTGCCAAAACAGGTGAAAATAGCCAAATCGGGCTTCTGTGTCGATCGAAAGGCAGACTGTCGATCGACACACATGCATGGTCGAAATTCGGACTGTGGCTAGCGTCGATTCACCAATTTGTTCTCCCTGTCGATCGACAGGGAGAATTTCGATCGAAATTCCAAATTTGTTCTCCCTGTCGATCGACAGGGAGAATTTTGATCGAAATTCATGCATGTCCTCCCTCTCGATCGACAGGGAGCATCTCGGTCGAAATGGATGCATGTTTCAGCCTTTTGTGCAGTCTCACGGTTTTGGCCATAACTTTTGCTCCTGAACTCCGATCGACCCGATTCTAGTTGCGTTGGAAAGCTAATTCAAAGATCTTTCTCTTTCCATGGTCCTTTAGCTCGAATTCCACGTGTGGAAGAATTCGTGACTGTTCCTTTGAACATCATCTGCTTTCGGTACGAGTTTCCAATGAATTCGGCCTAAAACCTGCAAAAATCATCCATCAAGGGCATAACACCCTCCAAAATATACTCATGCACAGAAATGAGTAAAAATATAATAAAATGCACTTGAAACAATGAAGAAAAATATAGATAAGTGAGTATAAATATGAGCTTATCAATGATTCTTCTTCAGTGCCTTGCACTCTCTTTTTGCATGTCCATACTCTTCACAATTCTAGCACTTTATAGAAGACTCATTTGACCTTCTATAACTCTTGCCTCACGACATAGATCAGCTGAAACTTGAATTTGACCTTCCTTTCATTCACCCTCCATTCTGCACTTTTAGAGTTGAGCCTGAAGATACTCCTAATCCACTTCTGCAAAACCAGCTTGTAAATAGAATGATATTTTAACATTATATGAAAATCAAGTTCATCATCCATAATCAATAGAAACATTTAATATATATATCTATATATATATTATAACAAAGTAGTCTACAATAACCGTTCCCGCCAAAATTTTATATATTAATTTTATATTATATTATTTATTATTTCTTCTATTTTATTATAGATTTATAATAAATAATAATAAAAATATAACAAAATCACCTTTTCTGTAAAATATTTAGTATATTTTTCTAATTTATTATATTTATTATTTTTAAAATAATATAAATATAATATTTTTATGTGATAATATTTAAATCTAATACCATAAATTTTGTATTTGATATTCTTCTTTTTATTTTTATTAAACTTATATATATAGTTTGATGTATAATATAGAAAATAATTTATATTATACTATATTAAATATAATATTGATGAATAAAAAATAAATATATTTTAAAGAATCACTAAAAAATTTTAAAATATATAACTTTGTTAATTATATTTTAATATAAAAAAATACATCATATATTTAATCCGTACATAGCGCATGTGTTAATCATCACTTCATATTATTTATTTTTTTATTTTTATTTTACTTGATATACTTTATATTATAACATATACATATATTTCAAATTCAATAAACAATAATAACAATTTCAACTAAATCTTGTGTCATTTTTGTGTAATCCATTATATTTTCAATATTTTATCTTATTTTATATTTGCAAACAATATAGATATAAATTTTTAATAGGTTAATTTTGTAAAACAAATTCTTATTTTATAAGCTTTGTGTTATATTTATTTACTCTGGTTTTTTTTTATCAATTGGGTATATATATAGAGAGAGAGAAATTATCATTTCTCATATATATATATATATATATATATATATATATATATATATATTTTTGAATGTTTAATATGAAAAAACTATATTATAACTATTAGGGGATTACACCTTCTGGTTTGAAGGGTGAAGTACGGGTCAAATTAATAGTTATAGTTTGAAATCTTCACAAACTGAACTAGCCAAATAATTATTTCAAACCATATTACAACGGTTTGGTTCGGTCGGTTTAAATAATTTGGAAAGATTATTTTACTTTTTCTTCAAAATATTATATCTCAATATTTTATTATATTTACTATATTTTAAATAATACACATATAATATCTGTTATGTGATCATATTTAAATCAAATTTCATAGACTTTATTCTTAATATAATATTTTTTATTTTTATAAAATTTGTATGTATAGTTTAACCTATAATATAGAGAATAATTTATATTATAATATATTATATGTGATATTGGTGAATAAAAATTATATATATTTAAAAAATATTAAGACATATACTTTGTTCATTTCATAAAATAAGACATCATATATTTAGTAGGTGTAAATCATCACATTAATTTTATTTTATTTTTAGTTTTGTTTTACTTTATATGTTTTATATTATGACATATGCATATATGCCAATAAACAATTTCAAAAAAATTATATGCATTATTTTTCAGTAAAATATTATAATTTTAACTATTTTATCTTATTTTTATTTTAAAACAATACAAGTATAATGCTTAAAAAATAATACAAATATAATTTTAGGGGCAAATTTTCAGATGAGACGGTATCATTATTTTTATTGTAAGACGAATTTAATGAAATGATGTGTTTGTTTATTGCAAATGACGTATTTCTTTGTTGCAAATAATGTAATTTTTTAAAATGAAATGATGTATTTAACTTATTGAAATAATGTATTAGGGTCCGTTTCACAATAAAAAAATGGTGAGACTTTCCTTTAGGAGACCAACTCAATTTTTGGATATGTTAATTTTATATAAAAAAAACTCCTAATTTTATAAGCTTTGTATTTTATCTAATTGCTTTGAATTTTATCAAATTTATATATGTAATTTAACTGTACTAATATATTAATATTCATATACATATACATGTTTATATCTTTATAATTATATTTAGTATAATTAATAAAATATTAAATATATAATTCGTGCAACGCACAGATGTAAATCTAGTATTATATTAAAGCAAAGTAATCCTCCACTATAGGAAAACTGAAAAAATCCCGCCTAAATCCCAGAAAAAGCACTTAAAATTCATGCAAAACTTAACTATTAATAAAACATGGTGTAATCTTTTTGTCCAAAAAACCTTAATAACATTATTATTACATTTAAAATTTTATGTGAGAATTTTCCATCCCAGCATGCATCAAATCGGTGAGATTTTTCAACAGGTTTAACCCTACAATAGTACTATACTAATTCTCCAAATAAGGTCAATTCAAATCAACGAAATTGAAATATATCATTAAATATTTCTTTCATAAAAGTGAAATCAAAATTAAATTTAAAATCATGACAAATAAACAATAATATTAATTATATATATAAGTTTTATTGAAAAGACTATTAATAAGAATAGACTACTTATCACAAAATAATTTCTCTAAGTATGCTTGAAAAACCGAAAGGCACTCCATTACAACTCAAAATATTTATATATGCATAATTTTTAAATATATCTAAATAGATAAATCAAAATCAATATTAATTTAATATTTAAACATTTCATAAATTTTAAATATATAAAACATATTCGTGAAACGCACAAATATATTTCTAATAATACATTACGAGGATGAAGGTGTTCGATCTCTAAAAAATATTCCTTATGATAAAAATCCTCCTAATTGGCTGCAACTATTCAAACTAAATCCGACAAATAGCTACACGAAAGTCCATACCTTGGAACTCAACCACAAAATTAATCGTTGGACAGGCCTACGCTGAGATTAATCAGTTTGCAAATCAATATTGTAAGAAGTAAAATCTAATCTTGATAACGACTGAAGACGCTATGCGGATCTTGTAAACTCCTTTTTTTTCGTCACGTAATCAGCAACCTTCAAGTGAGAAAATTCTTCCTCTTTTATTTTTATATGCAGCAAGACTGCACACGTTGGAAGCCATTCTGATTGGGACACTCATAACAATTCTAAATATTAGGAGAACAAATCTATTCAATTTAAACATTTCTAAATACTTAAAACGTATTATAATAAAATAAATAAAAATTGATTAAAAATCGATGTTGCTCAAAATATTACACAATATTCTGATTTAAAGATATTTCTCAGTTAAATCATCAAGGAAGAAAAAGAATTGAATATACCAATATATAGTAAAAGTTGTCATGTTGTTCTCATTGTGCCCAGCATTAATTGTTGGTTAGTCAATCCTGTATTGTATTGTATTGTACTCCCTCCGTCCCACCTCAATTGTCTCACTTTCCTTTTTCGTCCGTCCCACCTCAATTATCTCATTACTTAAAAAGGCAACTTTTTCACACTCAACAATAAAATATTAATTCCACTCAACTTACTTTACACTCACACTCCTT
>JAPKLW010007706.1:0-14543 GCA_026898455.1 Plectranthus barbatus | reverse complement strand
TGGGTCAATTCCATCCATTTTACATTGTAATAAAAAGAAGATAAAATTAATTTTGTGCTATTTTGATCTTTTAAGCACAAAAGTATTAAAAATCTTGAACATATATTGAGGAACGCAACTGTGATAGAGAAATTGATAATAAAAACCAAAATACTTTGTGAGATTGTGACTTGTCCTCAAATATTTTCCAAATAATTCCACAGAGTTTGGATTTGTATAGATGACTTGCTATTTCAAGACTTGGTAATCATGTCTGCAAGTGCCATCTATCATGCATGGAGGGGAAAGATGATGCAACAATAGTGGTCTAAATTTTGGAGAATGCCGTAGTTCAAGGGGATGTCGAAATATTATCTTCAATCAAAATCACCCAATTCAAATCTAAAATATATCAAGTATAATATTAAATGGTAATTCATTTTTAAATGAATATACTAAATTCAAATTCAAAAAAATATTCTAAGTCTATTTCTTATCCCATAATTTTTTAAATTTTCAAATAATAACAATATATTTATCAAATTTGAACCCTTTATTATTTTCAAATAAAATATATCATAGCTAGATAATTAATTATTAATAAATATATAATATCATTAATTGAACACTTATTTTAACAATATCATAATTTACTAATAATTATTTAAATAATTAAAATTAAAACTTGATAGTAAAATTACATTAAAATATATCAAAACATCTCAAGAATAAAATTATGCTAAAACATAAAAATACACTAAAAATTTGATAATAAAACTACATTACAACACACAAAATAAATTAAACAACTCAATAATAAAATTACACTCAACCTACCAAATAACTATGATCATTCAAAACTCAGAATTAGAATGTTCTTTCCCCATGTATTTAATTAATGCATTTTGAAGTACAATAGAGGCATTTATATTCCTTATTTATCGATACCTAGAAATATATTCTAAGAAATTCTTATTTTCATTCTTCACCACTTGCCAATATGGAACAATCTAGAAATATCACTGCTCCATAAAGATTTCTTCGATTACTCAGTAAAATGTATTCATGCTTTCAATTGCAAGCATTAGACCGACCAATTTTAATATATTCATATATGACATCTGTTGGTGGATCATATACTAGCATACTTGATTACATCGTCTCTACTCCCCAAAACCATGTCCTAATTAATCAAATCTGAGAAAAAATTCAATTACTTATATAAGGTGATTAAAACAAGATATATGTATGTAACATTATAATTGATACAACAACTTCAATGGTCCGTCTGTCTTTAATCGTGATTAAAGAAAATCAAATGAAATTTTGATTTATTTGTCATTTATATCTTTTAAGGACAAAAATATAAAAAATCTTGACCATATGAGATGAATGAACAAGATAGTAATAGAGAAATTGAGATTAAAGACAAAATTAGATTGTGACATTGTAGTCCAATAATTTTCAAATAATTTAATATTGAGTTTGGATTGTGTAGACGACTTGCTTTTGAAGTCTAGATAATTTGTTTGGTAGCGTCATGGATTGGAAACATGATATGACAATTGTGGTTTAAATTTGGGGGATTGCCGTTGCCCAAGGTTATGTGGAAAGGACTTATCATCATATTAACTATAAAATCATTTCTAACCTAATCGAAAAATATTAAATTTAAACTCAATATAAAGTAAGTATTACGCTGATAATAATTCATCTTAAATTAAAAATACAAAACTCTAATTCAAAAAAAATATTCTTTAAAAAAAATTTGAGCCACCAAGATTTTTGACGCAGAGAGTCAAATACTGAGCAGCATTCGGCATAGACATTTAGTCAAGATACTTAATTAATAATGAATTAGTGTAGGGCTTGTGGTAATGAATTGGTAGATATTAGATTAGGGTTGTTTTGTCTTAAAAAAGGATAGCAAAAAGTAGCCTCAACTTTGGTGACTCATCTCCTCACCTTTTCTTAATCCATTCATGAGAAAGATAGTGTTGTAGAGGTTATGAATAATGAAGTACATAAAAGAATAATATTTATTGTTTCTTTATGTATAAAATAGAATTAATTAATTAATAATAATATTCAGAATGTATAACCCGTTAAAGCATTGTAGCTGATGTCTAAATATCTGAGAAACGTGAGGTTTCCCAGATGCGGGGGAAGAGTTCCAGCGAGGCCGTAACCTGAGAGGTTGAGGGCGGTGACCCTGCGCTGTTTCATGCCGCACGACATACCAATCCAATCACAAACAGATGATGATGAGTTTTGGGACCAGCTCCGGGTCAGGATATGATTCGGGTCGGATATGAGTGAGTTTTTGAGGGAAAGGAGAGCATGCTTGTCGGTGGCAGAACCGAGAATTGCAGTGCAGAAGCAAGGTGTGAAAGTGATGATATTTAGTAACAGGATAAAAATAGCAGAGGCAATCCAAGATTTCGCCATGTTTTTGGTAGGATGGATTTTACAGAAAGTGGAAATTCTCCTGAATAAATATAAATACGAACTCTTGTAATTAATTATTTGATTTGACGTATAACGACACTGCTCACTACTAGAAATTATGTCTATCCTGACACTCTTTTTGTGACATGCCTTTAAATGTGTCACAATACTGAATATATTATTACAGGTGTCAGGATATATTAGTATCAAATAGTCAATAAATATAATTCTTTAATTATAAAATAATATCATATCATATTAAAGAATTTTGCTAACAGGATATATATGATGTGAGGAAAAATACTTCTTTACAGTTAATAAAAAAAAGCGGGAGAATTTTTTTTTTCCCACTTATTTATTGGTGACAAGTTATGGTGTGGGGAAATTGTTTTTATCCCAATTAATATTATGTAAATATATACAAATAAATTAGAAAATCTTAATTTTCACCTATCTTCACCACAAACCCACGCCCAGAATTGAGATTTTCACATATCTTCCCCACCCCCCCCACCCCCCTCGCCCAGAATTATTTCCATCTTTCTCCTCTAACCCCCAGCACGTTCAATTTTCAGAATTCTAAGATTTCATCGGCCGACTTGAGAAGAAATTGTGAAATTGATACTGTAAGTTTCAGAGATTGAGAAGGGTTTCAGTTTTCATGAATGAGTTCTAAGAAGAATGAAACTTGTTTGTATTCATCTCCTCTTTTCCCCTCTGTTTTTTGGCGCTCTCCCTGTTCACAAACTGAATATATCTTTCGTTTGTACTCACCGTTTCAAGTAGGATTAATTGTACCTATATTTTTCTTGTGAGGTGGTGAGCCTGTTTTCTTGTAATTTGATTTGTGCTTTCATTGATTCACTTCTCCCACATCGCATCTCGACTGAATTTCAGATTGAATTATCTAATCCAAGGTACATCAGGCATCAAAACTATGTTTCTGATCAGTTATTTCCATTCTAGATCTTGTGGGTTCATCTGTTTAATTTTTTTGACTGCTTTTCTTATGCGAGACTTCATGTGAATAGATTTGTAGCTAAACCTCTTTTCATATGAGGACTAGTGTTTTTTTTCTCCATCACCATAATGGAATAGGAATAATGTAATTGAAATCTGCCTGAATCTTTACCCTTTTTCCCTATTATGAAATGAAAGATTCCGCTTTGGCGCTAGAAATTTATTGTTTTGATCTAGATTTATGTGTGTGAATCAATATATTATTTAGTCCCTAAATGTAATATCCTCTATGTAGATGTGTCTGGTTTGCCAAGATTTTTGTAACTTGCTGGTGTTTGGATCCGGTACTTCCCTACTTTTATCTGATGGTTTGGTTTGTATGTTAGTTCTTTGCTTTTGATGTCGCCTTTAGGGGATCCTAGCATTAGTGTTGGCCATGTATAAAAGAGGTGGCATTTAGTGTAATGTGAGGCACACCTCTCAATGGTTTTTGGGATTTTATTCTCCAATCCAGCGTGTTGAACTCTATTTTTGAAAACTTAGGATTTGATGTAAATGCTTAATTAAGTATAGAAGCTCGTCATTTGATAATTAGACCAATCAAGCCAAGTAAACCCACAAAGAACCAGAGTCTGTACTCACAGTCACTCTGTTGGGCACTATTCTATATTTGGTTTTCATGGATCCTCAAGATTGAATTATGTGTAATTTTTTTGTTGTACTGTTCTTGTGAGTAAGTTGTTCTATCTTTGGCTATGCCTGCTATGTTCAACTTGAATGTATTGGTTTTTAACTTTCATGAAATTCATTATCTGAACGTTTGCCGCCACTTCTTGAATCAGTTTCCGGGTGGATTCTGCTATACTTCGTACTCTATATGGTTCTGTTTCTATAGGTGTCTTTCGTTAAGGTTAATAATCATCCAAAAATATTAGTAAAGGATAAATGAGCTATTCTGTTTTTGGACTCATCTTTATAACATAAGGCGCACTGGTGTCTGATGGTCTATTCCTTAAATTAACCAATATCTACCCCTCACTGATCTACTCAATACTTCTATTGTTCAGGAATGATCTTGATGAAGCTGGTGATGTTACATCTTTAGATTCATGGTCTGATCCACAAGCAAAACACCAAAAGGTATGTTTATTATTCCCTTTCTGAATGCAATAATGGGTAATTGCAACTGCTCTGGCCGAATATTGTACCTATTTTAATATTAAAACAAAGTGAAACTTTCAAAGACTTACAAAGTGAATACCAGTCAAAGGGGTAATTTGGAAGAAAAAAATACAAACCTCCAGGAAATTTAAGAATATGTAAGGGTGCAAAAATTTCTGGATTTTTTTTTTATACTTCAAGGTTTTCTGTAATTATTCTCCTTTTTTATAGATCTATGTGGTATTTCTAAGCTGCTTCTTTGATTATGCTATATGTTTGGAAGTTGATAACTGTGGTTTCCACTCAAAGCCTTTTGTAGCTTTACATGCTTTCACATTATAATTGATGTTATTGAGATATAATATTGTATGCATTTATATATTAGAGCGATTAAGCAACATAAAATTAAAATTTAAGTATCTTGTTGTCTGTGCATTTATTTCTCACTTTCAAGATTTATAATATGGATGAATCTTGTATTGCTCTGTCATTCTTTATCATGTTGTAATGATAGTGTTCTCTTAATCTCAACTAGATTTATACCCGCACGATGTGCGAATTAAACATATGATATCTTATTTAAAAATATTATAATACAATTAATAAATTATATATTAGGATAATATAAATTATTTCTATATTATACACCCATTTATCTATATAATAACACTAAAATGAAATGAATCAAAGACAAAACCTACAAACTTAGGAGTTTAATTTAAAAAATTATCCCATAATTGTAATTATGTTTGTTTTATTTACAAAAATAGTATATATAATAAATTAGTGATATGTAATATTTTAAAGAAAAATAAAAAAATTTAATTTGTTAAATTTTTATTATTGCTCATTTTGTATCTATATTATTATAAAAATAGTAAATAAGATAATCCCGTAAATGTAATTATATTTGAGTTGTTTAAAAAATAGAAAATATAATAAATCAGTGATATGTAATATTTTAAAGAAAATTTAAAATAAAATTTTGTTAAATTTTTATTAGTGCTAATTTTGTATCTATATTATTATTATAAAAAATAGTAAAGTTAACAAAAAAAATAAAAATAAAATTGAGATTAACATGATATTTTTGGAGGGAAAACGGTAATATCGTAATTATGTAGACTATTTTGCTTTAGTATATTAGTAGATACACTTCTCTTTATCAGACATCTTACAGATATCCTTCTTCATTAGTTACCTCCATTTTGCTTGCAATGGTCTTAGCTATACATATATCATACAAACTGTGTAGTTATTATTTCGAGACAAACTGGTGATATTTCTATTCATACAAGTAGTTATTATTGAATTTTTCTGTGTAGTTTACGCTAATATCACAATTATAATTCTCTGTAGACAAAGGATACAGGCCACACTCCAAGTAGAGTTGAATTGTTCGAAAAGGTGTATAGTCATTCTAATGGAAGACCATCAAATAATCTTGTTGCTAAGAAATTGGTTAGTCTTTAAGGTTTTACATTTCTGATTTCTTTATTGTTATATACTTACTAATATGAATTTTATACAGAGTGAGATGAAAGAGAAATTAAGTGAGCTTCCACCGGATCATGAGGATGTCGTTAGCAGAGATGATGTTTTCGCTCAGATTATGGGCAGAGATAAATCTGGATATGTGAGATTATATGGGGATGGTGTGCAACCGAATGATACTTGGTCAAAGATTCCCAATCGCAATACTCTGATTCGTGATAATATTCGACAAGAAGAAAAACTCAAAACTCTAGAAGAGAAATTGGAAGAACAAGCAACCATCATTGCTCGAATGGTAGCTCGTTTAGAACAACGTTGCAGCAATGAATCATCAGAAAGTCAAAGAAACATGTGTGTGAGCTCCAGCAATATTGTTTCATCTCGTGGTGCTAGAAGTTCAAATGGATTTCGGGTAATTTATGTTTTATCATATTTTTTAGTTTATGTATTTAATAGAGCATGGTGATGAAAATGCCTTTATGCTAATTTTGCTCCACATTTCTGTGAATTGTTTTATTTTCTTCTTTATTTATGCATAATTGTGTTTATAGTTGTTCCTGTTTAAATTGATTAATCTGGTCCTATTTTGAATTCCTGCTGCTGAAATACCATTTGTAGATAAAAAATGGAACTTGGTAATATTTACAATGGATGATATTGAATTGGAAAGTCTTGAACATGCTATGTATTTTTTCAACTAGAAACTGATTCTTGGCCTTGTTATATACCAGAGGATGTTCACTTATTCTTATAACTTGGGCGCTGCTGTGTACTCTTTCAAGCAGGGGTAACTGTGGGGTTTTATAGCTGAAACTATAAATCTAAAAGCACAATGATATCTTCTAGAGGCCTTTTCATATTTATATAGTATGATATAAGTCTTTTGACCTACTTCCTGAAATTGGAAGAAGACTGTTGAGGATTAACATTAGTAGCTCTGTTCCAGACTTATTGTGGTGTAGGGAATGTGAAATATAAATGGGTTCTGATATTTGAGTTCTGAGCGAAATGAACTCTACTTGACAGATACTTATGAATGCATTATGTTAGTTGTTTGTGTATATTGGTTTTTGTGTTTGCTATGGATATGTAAAAGTATGTATGTTCATTTGTACATGGATATAAATCAAACAACACCAGTATTTACAAATTAAAAAAAATTGTTTGATCTTTAGGACAATGACTGTTTGAGCTCAAAACTATGATCCCTGATAGCAATGGTAATGAAAAAAACTCACATAACTGGTTGTTAATAAATTTTAATTGTGTTTGATGTCTAACGGAGTAGAAATTTGTTAGTTAATATTGGGGCTGCTATTATCTTTTTAGTTACTGGTATGACATTAATAATGCAGGATGTGATATAGCAATTTGAGTCAAATGAACTCTTCTTTATATGTCATTTAAAATTTGTTCGAAAAATCTGAACTAAAATAAAATTAATATATATTATTAGGTGGGGCGCGAGGTTCTGCTCAAAAGTTTTCCTGATGCAAAAAAGATTGTGGCTAGAGGATACATTCGCAGTATGGATCCATTAGCTTTTGTTCATGGATGTCAGTTGGGGCCGAATTGGTTTGAGGTGGAAATAAAAGCAGCAATTGATGGCGATGAGCGCTTGGTTCGACCATATTATCCATTAGAAACCATTCTAGATGCACTTGGAGCTAATATTGCTTGGCCTGAGCATTTGATAAGTAAAAGTCATGTACTTTAAATTTTAATTCAATCAAGTTATTCTCTTATTCCTAAATTTTTTATCTTATTTTAACTTTTATGGATTGTAATTTTTCTTCGCTTTTTTCTATGCAGATGTCGGTCTATACCGAGGATTGAAGAAGATAGTTGTTTTTTTACGTAATGTCAAATACAATTTAGTTTGTTTAGTTTAGGTTTCGATTAAATCGTAAGTGATAATTTCTTCTTGTATTGGCATTAACTTTAATGAGCTAGCCAAGTTGATGATGACTCTTTTGTTAAACTATGTGAATTGGTTTCTATCTTTTAGTTTGGAATGAAAACTTTAATTTTTTATTAAATATATTTATATTAAATGTTATTGAAAGTCATTTTTGAATCGATTATTTTTTATTTATTGATGTTTAGATTGAGTAAAAATGTATACACTGCATTTGATTAACATGGGTTTTAATGACACTGTTAATGTCAGCATAAAGACTTTTCTTAATAGATTCATAAATAGGTTTAAATATATTTATTTACACCACATGGTGTTAGGAAAGATTATTTTCCCTTGCAATAAAGGTTGTTAGATTATATTAATTTTTCCGATACCTTAAATATGTTAAGTGAATAATTTTTACTTACAGTGGCATGTGTCACCTTAGATCAATTTTCACAACGGACAAACATGTGATGTACATGATTTTTCCCAACATGCAAACTTGTGAATTCAGTGATTTGTGCTCACAGCGAATCATATTACATTAGATTTATTTTCCTAACAGGAATATTTGTGAGAAGTGGTAGGTTTATAATGACAGCGTTCTCTATCACTTTACTTGGATTTTCCTGACAGGTATATCTGTGAAAATTGATTGGATTATAATGACACACACCAGTGTGATTATAGGAGCCCACCCTATTGTGACACCTTTTGGGACAACAGCATACCTGACTGTTGGGATAGCTATATGTGTCAGGATAGCCTTTGTTTAACAACATTTTATGCTGTCATGACAGACATAATTTCTAGTAGTGGCTGTCCTAAATAAATGTTGTTGCAATCGGTGCATCTTTGTGGCCTGCGCATTCATTTTTTTTTTTTTTTTTTTACCAAAAAACATAATTTACACCAGTACTGAAAATTGAATAACCCTCACTCTTAATGTGTTATATTAATTAGAGACGCGATCAAATGTTAAAATTGTAGTTTGTATTATATATGAATGAATTTCAACCATTGATTTAATAGTACAAATAATTGAGATATAAGTATTAAGGATTAAAAATTAAACATAATTTTTATTATGACTTTGAGAAAAAGATTAATCTTAATCATTGATTTATTAGATGAATGATGTAAATTCATTCCTATTTATTACAAATTAAAATCTGCATTAGATCCTCTTCCTATATTAAATATAATTAATATAACTATATTTATTTATATGAATTAAATCTCATAATAACCAGTTATATGTGATTATTAAATCATATATATTATGTTTGATCAATTAGTATATTATGCTAATTATTTAGTATATTATGTATATTTGAAATGCAAAGATGTATCTACTAAAAGGCATAACCCCTATTTGAAAAAACTTAATTTTAGTCATCCATTCATTAAAATAAAAGGGAAGTATTAATTGTTCTTATTTAACATATTCACCTTAATTAATAGCATATGACTAATTCCATACATATATAGAGATAGAGTTTAATTCATAGAAATCTAAAAGTAGGAAATTTTGTCAATGTCTCATGCATCTTCTTTTTTTTTACTTGAGAGGGAAAGGGGAAATTGATATGTGGAAAGGACTTATCATCATAAAGTAATTTCTAACCTAATAAAAAAATATTAAATTTAAACTCATAATAAAGTAAGTATTAGGCTAGTAATAATTTATCTTAAATTAAAAATACAAAACTCTAATTCAAAAACAAAATCATACCACCTGCAGTTGGAACTCCAACAGCGCCTCTATAGTCAAGATCAACCCAATTTAATCGAATTTAAAGTCTGAATTAATCCAAGACAATCAACATATATATTATAAAAATTAAAACGCAATTTGGCATGATTCACTCTTATAAATTGCCCTAGTGAGATGATTCAAACCATGATCAACTTGAATATTTTATCATCGGTCTGACGGGCTAACCCAAATAATCCGATATCTTGGCTAAGCTTAATTTGTGCTTCCAAGATTACCTAGTCGACTGCGCTCCGAGCATTGGATAATTTATATTTATATATATATAATCGAAGAATGTTTTGAGGGAAATAATTAATAGTAAGATTGGAACTAAAAACGTCGAGACAAAGGCATCAGCACCTCTCAGCCAACC
The DNA here is from genome assembly GCA_026898455.1 of Plectranthus barbatus. NCBI lineage: Eukaryota > Viridiplantae > Streptophyta > Magnoliopsida > Lamiales > Lamiaceae > Plectranthus > Plectranthus barbatus. The sequence continues at coordinate 4,466 of JAPKLW010007706.1, read as the reverse complement.
ATGGCGTTTGTCCGCGTGTGGAAGGCACGTGATAAAGTATAGTATACCCGTCGACCCTTCACTCGTATGAAGGAAACTTCTCATCAATTTAAAGATTTTTCTTTGTAAGTTTTTTTTTTATTATTATTTTTTATATGTATATAATTTCATTAATATAATATTTTTAAATATACGAATCTATTTTGAAACACATGCATTTAGTTGTATTACATCCAATGAGTTGGGAGCATTATTGAATCGAAAATGATATCTTTGTGAAACTAACTCTACAAATTTAGTTTTATAAAAAGAATTCTTAAGAATTATTAAAATGATTTTAAATAGATTAAATATTAAAATAATAAATATTTCTATAAAAGAATAAATTAAATAAAGTTTTATTTTCCATGAAAATATTTATTTTACGATGGGTGATTTTAGAGGTAGGGGGTAAATTTTGACATGGTTTGTGATGCTATTGAGCAACAGCAGAAAAAGAGCAGAAGAGGCAAACCAAGAATTCTCCATGAAGTTATTTGGCTTTCAAATTCTCCTGAATAATGATACTGAAAAACAACATATAAATACAACTCTAAGCAATTATTCCTAGGGGTGTTCGCGGTTTGGCCGAAACCGTTCAAACCGGCCAAACCGTATTTATTTGGCCGGTTTGGCCGGTTATAATTTTGATTTTCAAACTGGTAGTTTGAAAATTTTGAAACCGGTCAAAACCGGTTCGGTTCCAGTTTTGTTGCCCAAACCGGCCGTTTCAACCGGACCGGCCATATACAAATTTATATATATTTGTTTAGATATTTTACAAATATTGTGTATAGATTACTTGGATATTGTGACTTGGTTCTGTGAGTTGGCTTGGGTTCAATCCCTCTTCCATACTCTTTATACCCATTTTTATTTGTTTCATTTAAAATATTTACTCCATAAGATAATATGAATGTTTACACATGTAATATAATATATAAGTATGATATACTTATTTTTATGTGTACTTATTATTATTATTAATATTCACATAGATAATTTTCTAATTACTTTATTGTGAATTATTTATTTATTTATATATTGTCAAAGTTATATATCTTAAAAAAATAATATTTATAGTTGAAAAAAAATATTATTTACGATTAGCAAATATATTATCTCATAAATTTAAAGTAAACATCTTATACAGTATTACAATAAATCAATACTTGTTACATCAACTCTATTTTTATGCAAAAAAACTTTGTACATCAAACTGTTATTTAACATAATAATATTTTTCATATATACCATCCGGTTTTGTTTTACTATATATACTAGAAATACACCCGTGCGTTGCACGGACATATTTTATATGTAGAGTTTTAACAATATAATAAAGATTCATTATGTTGGTGGATGTTGGAAATTTCGAAATACATCGTTCGGTTGAAAAAAATGAAAATGTATGAATGAGAATGATACTCAAATATTATGAAATTACAAACCCTCCAAAATGGTGGATTTCATTCTCATTTATCATTGTCAAATCTCAATACAAATTATTTATTTCTTATTTTTTTATCTTATATTATTTTATATTTTTTTTATTTATTCTATTATTATTTTAAATATTCACTATTTTTAATAATGATCATATTAACCAAAACTATTATAATATTATTATTCTTATTTTAAAATATTATATTATTATAATATTAAATATATTTATAATTATATATTGCTGTTATAAAATATTAAATAAAAACTTATTTTATGATTGAAAATATTAATATATTAGAATAAATAAATTTTATGCAAATACAAAAATTGTAAAGGAAAAATACATTTAGGCTTTTATTAGAGTTTTTTAATGTGCACGGTCTTTTAGAATTTCGGAGGGAATTGACCGGAACTCCTTTAGTATATTATATAGATATATATATAGATATAGATTATAGTGCATTGTTGAAATTTAGAACAAGTTTCATTCCAAACCGTAAAACCGGCCGGACCGAACCGTTTTTTATATGGTTTGGCCGGTTTGGTTTAGCTAAATTATTCGGCCGGTTTGGTTTGAAAAAATCTCAAACCGTACTTATTGGTTTGGCCGAGATTTTTCCCCAAAACCGGCCGAACCGGACCGCGAACACCCCTAAGTATTTGATTTGACATAAAACTCAAAGTAACAAATATGTAAGAGAGTCAAATTATTGGGTTGATTGAACGAGTATAATTGCAACATTTGAATTAATTTGATGACGTAGGATATGTATTTTAATTTCAAAATGTATAAAATACACAAAACATAGAAAAATACACAAATTTCTATCCACACAATGAAGGGCCATTAATAATCTATCACACAATTTCCATCAATCAAAACGTGCCCAAACTAAAATTTATGGTCTCCATTAAGTATATTACTAGGAGACAATGGGTCAATTCCATTCATTTTTCATTGTAATAAAATGAAGATAAAATTATGCAACACCCCGCAATTTTCGCACTATATTTTTGCTAAATAATTATTTTAAACGCTCTCGATGACGAATAAAGATCCGAATATATTAATTGGTTGTCTATAGTTAATTCGGCCCTCTACTAAATATATGAGCTAGATGAATTATTTTGAGTCCAAATATTAATACATGAAGAATATTGGGCTAGTGGACATATTTATTTATTTCTATACTTGGGACCAATAGAAGGAGAATGATAAAATCCCATTTGAAAAGCAAGTATATTTTCTTTCTACTCTAGCAATATTAATTAATTCCATGAGGATTTATTTAAGGCCCAATCGTTATACTTATTGATACGAATATTATTCGAAAATTAATTCCAAGACGAAATTCGGAATTATAATTTCTAAATTACTATATGTAATTTTCGGACCTCTAGCCTTAATTAATTAAAGGCACATTAGTGTATACATGTGATTAAAACTCGAGGTTGATACCAAAGAAATACTCCGGAAATTATTTTACTAAGTTTCCTTATTAAATTCGGCCCTATTAATTTAAGATAGGAAATTATAATTTCCAACCTTATATTATATGTTGGAGAATTGTTCTTGTATTATTTTAAATCTATAAATTCATGATTAGATAGGTGGATGAAATATTGACCAATATGGGTCTTGTAGAAGATTAAGTGTGGTTTGCCAATTAAATAATTGAGGGACAATTTAGTAAATAGAGGATTAGACAAAATCATTACATGTATGCATGAGAAGTTCATTTGAACACTCCACACCACCCTCTCTCTCTCTCTCTAATCGATCACCACACCCCACCCTTCCATCATTTCATTTCCTTCACCATCTTCATCTTCTTCAACCTCCATTGAAGAACCTTAAACTTGCAGCCACCAAAACAACCCTTAACTCACCCCCAAACCTTCTCAAACAACCACCATTTTTACATAAACCTTATCTACTCACCACTCTCTACACACTCATACCAAAAGTCCTATCATATACCAACATTGAAGATTCGACCTAGGCTGGAAATTGAAGATCCATGAAGCCATGAAGTAGATCTAAAGGTGCACGAGAAGCTTGGAGAAAGAAATCATCAAGATCTAACAAGAGGAGACCATTTTCGAGTTTTGAAGAAATAGAACCCAAATCTGAACCTAAACCTCTCAAGTAACCCCTTATTTACCCTCTTTAGATCCTCATAAGTATGTTTATAAGATTGCATGTATGATCAAGAAACCTCTTATCAATTTTGAAGTCATATGATGAACTAGGGTTGATATTATGCTTACTTGCTAGTCAATGCTTGACAATATGTTGGTTGTGAATAATATAATGTTTATATGCTTGACCCAATTCAAAATATATGTTGTAAGAACAATATGAGAACATGTTGGTCTCTGAAAATGTGAATATATGCTTATACATGATGTTTAGCCGCGAGCTAGTTGGATATATGATACTATGAGCATGCTGTTAGTAAACTGTGACATGAGTAGAGACGTTTGATTGTGGCAGATGGGTCAAATGGAACCCGTTTGATATGTTATATCGGAATGTGTTAGAAATATTTTGGCTTTAGTTTCATGTCAAAATATTATGTATTTAGAAAGTTATTCACTCTGCAAAAATGTGTGTCATTCTGTGTCACATTTTTAAAATGGTTTTCAAAACTGCATTAATACATCTTATAAAATTTCCAAAAATTATGTATAGGTTATAGGTACATCAAAGAGTCTTCATATAAATTTTTAAGTCATTATCATGTGTACGGTGGCCGCAATAAATTTTTAAAGTTATACTCTGTTTTCAGACCCGTAGCAGAAACGTTCAGGAAATCTGATCTCCCCTAGCCCATATCTCCCAAACGAAAAATGATTTTCATAAACCGTCAATTGAAGCATACTCATACAAAAATCTAGTTTCTTCATGTAAAATTTCATGTCTTAATTCCCTGTATAATTAATTCGGCATTATTTTGAAAATGACATTATCTAGAATGCATAAATAGGAGTCTTTTAGG
>JAPKLW010007705.1:0-14549 GCA_026898455.1 Plectranthus barbatus | reverse complement strand
TATTTCCGCTGCGTAACGTTTTATACTCTGAAAAACCGGGACCAACAAGTGGTATCAGAGCCAGGTTGGTCTTTCTAGACTGGTCGTACACTGAGTCGCTTAGGACCGAGATCCAAGTTTCCTTGCACTCTACTCTTTCTGTCTGTTGATTAGCTCAGGTACACAAGATGAATATCCCGAAGCTGCTCAACTACAATCCGGAGAAGCATGATATATGGCGAAAGAGGTCGCTCATTCAGCTGAAAAGCGTCCATCTGGAGATGAAAGACGTACTGGATAAAGGGCCGATCGAGATCACCAAGACACAACACCAGCTAGGAGATCGCCCAGCTGCTGAGATCCCAAAGCCCCCAGAAGAATGGAACGCTGAAGACAGGAGGCTGAATCAGCTGGACTCCGTTGCTCTCGAGATGATCTTATCATCTCTTCCAGATCCGCTGATGGAGGAAGCCCTCCAATTTGACAGCGCCAAGGCAGTCTGGGACTACCTTGATAGTCTCTGTACGGAGACAGATCAGATGAAGCGCAACAAGTTGCAAGTTGCGGTAGACAAATACGAGTCATTCCAGATGCTGACTGGTGAAACCATCAAGGAGATGGAGGCTAGATTCAATGCCATAGTCAGCGAGCTGAAGTCTTTGGACAAGGAGTACTCGAATGCAGAGCTTAATGCAAAGATCCTGTCAAAGATGCCCAAGGAGGACTGGTTTGTGAAGACCACATCTCTTAAGGAGAAGGATCTATCCAAGATGACTCCCAAGGAGCTATTTGCTCAGCTCCAAGCACATGAGTGGGATATCCAAATGGTGAACAAAAATGAAGCCATTCGGACCGTTGGATCTCCCAGCATCAAAACACAAGACGAAGCCTACTTCGTCAAGAGGGATTTCAAGTGGAAGCACAAGAAGCCTTTCCACACTGACAGACCTGCTGGGCCGCACAACCAGCAGAAAGAGATCCCATCCCCGTCGGGATCTAACTCAAAAGGCAGCGAGAGCTCTATCGCAGATCTTGAGCAACAAATGAAGAGACTGGCTGTTCTTCTGGAGAAAGCCAAGTCGAAACAGGGAGTATCTCTTAGCTCAACTGATGGAAAATTCGTCAAGAGAGCTCCCCGCGCTTGTTATCAATGCCAATCCCCTGATCATCTTAAATTTGAATGTCCACAGGTGGATAAAGATGAGCGGGAAAGGCTGAAGAAGCTCTTTGAAGAGCGTGCATCCAAGGCCGTTGCTAAGGCCATGCTGACAAGGACAGAGGTTCCTGATATACCTGACCATGATGATGGAGAGTATGCATCAGATGAAGAGTCAGAAGAGGAAGCGCTACTGGCGCTGATGGTAGCTTTTGGAGAGGAAGCACATGAAGAATGTGCTGACAGTGAGGAGGAACAAGCACTTGCTGCTGACGACCAGGTACAATCTGTTCCCTCATTGCACATCATGTCTCCATGCATCCTAGACGATTCTGAGTCGCATTGCTCCGACTCAGAAGCTGTCACTATAGACATTCTTCAACAAGAATTTTTGAAATTTTATGAAATAAAGAATGTCTTGGCTGGCGAAAACACCTCGCTGAAAGATCAAATTTCTGTTTTGACCAATGAGATTGAAAAATCGAGGTCAATCAGTGAAGAGCTAGCCACTCTGAAAAAGACTCACTTTGAATTGCTTCAAAATTTTCAAATTGCAAAAACTGAGCGAGATAATTTTCACAACATCGTTCTGGAGCAAGAAAATAAAATAAATTTTTTGAATAAAGGCTCCAAGGATTTGGAAAAGGCTCTAAGTCATTGGAGAAAGCCGACTGATAAGTCCGGGTTGGGATTTATAAAGGATTTGAGCATAAACCAACCCGAACTCACAGCTCATAAGGGTAAGGGCAAACTGGTAAATGCATCAGCACCAGCTGGTAATACCAGTCAGTCCCGTATGGCTGATCAGCACAGGAATAATAAGACCAGATACATAGGTGAGTCATCACGACAAAAACCTCCACTGGCAAAATCCTCTGCTGACAGGACGCCAGCACACCCTAAGACGCAGACTAAGCCGAATAATTCTAAGGCAATGAAGTCAGCGTCAGCTACCAGTGGAATCCGACAGCCAGCACCAGCTGTCAAGAGAATCCACGCACAACCTCGTAAGTATGCCAGTCACCAGCATACTTACAAGGGATCCCAATCTCAGAGAAATTCTGAGAGAAGGATACTACCTGATAGGAGGAATACCTATCAGAGGCCTGAGCCCAATCACAAGTTTTCTAAAAGGGCAGTGAAGGCTAGCCATGGTGGTCCATACTTCCAGAGACCACGAAGGCAACACACACAACCGGAAAAATATTTCCGAAACTCTCAGCGGAAGAATACTTCCAAAGGAGTTACACACACAGCCACACCTTCCCAAACCAATCTCATGCATTACTTCAAAAGGAAGGGAAAGGCTACTGATGATATCAGCAAGGGTAATACCAAGCTGAAAATCACTAAAGTCTGGATTCCGAAAGGAATCATTCAGCGATCTAACCCTGCAGGACCCGCAGAAGATCGGGGACCTAAATAAATTCTTTATCTTTCTTGCAGGTACAGGATCATGCAACACAGCTTCAGAGGTCGAGAGAGTGGATCCTAGATAGTGGGTGTTCAGCTCACATGACTGGTGAAGAGGATTTGTTTGCAGATCTTATCAAGGTCAAAGGACCTCCAGTTATTTTTGGTGATAACTCTAAGGGCAGAGTTATTAGCAAGGGCTGCATCGAGAAGGACGATGTCAGAATTATAAATGTATCCCTTGTCACCTCTCTCAAGCACAACCTCCTGAGTATCAGTCAACTGTGCGATAGTGGCTACACAGTTCACTTTGGGAAATCAGAGTGCCAGATCAAGGACGAGATGACTGGCGAGATCAAGCTGAGAGGTATTCGGAACGGAGGACTTTATACCGTTGACTGGCAAAGTGGGAAGACCGATTCATGCTTCGTGGCCACCAGTACTATGGAAACTAACTGGCTGTGGCACAAAAGGTTGAGTCATCTGAATTTCAGAACTATCAACTACCTAGCCAAGCATGATCTTGTGGAAGGACTTCCCAAGGGAGGATTCAAGAAGGAAGGGATTTGCAAAGCATGCCAGCAGGGCAAGCAAACTAAGAAGTCCTTCAAGAACCAGTCGCCAGTCTGCCCCAGTACCAGTCGGGTACTCGAGTTGCTACATATGGACCTCTTTGGACCAGTAGCACCTCAAACCATTGGAGGAAGACGTTATTCGCTGGTGGTAGTCGATGACTACTCGCGCTATACATGGGTAAAGCTTCTCAGAACCAAGGATGAAGTGAAAATCATTCTTCCTGATTTGATTGTCAAAGCACAGAAACAGAGAGAAGCTACGGTAAAGCGGATACGGTCAGACAATGGGACGGAATTCTGCAACAGTCTGCTGATGGATTTTTGCGCGGAAGCCGGCATTAAGCATGAAAGATCTGCACCAAGGCAACCGCAGCAGAATGGACTGGCAGAACGTAGGAACAGGATGCTGAAAGAAGCGGTCCGGTCCATGCTGGCAGAATCCGGCTTAGGACAGAATTTTTGGGGAGAAGCGTTGGTGACGGCTTGCTATACTCAGAATAGAAGCGGGATCAACGACAGACTCAAGAAAACTCCCTACGAAGTTTATTTTGGTCGTAAGCCTTCTCTAGATCATTTTTGTGCTTTCGGTTCACCATGTTATGTCCATAATAATGGTAAGTCGAAGTTAAATGCTTTTTCGCCTAAAGCTGATGAGGGTGTCCTTGTCGGATATGGACATCCCTCTCACAAGGGCTATAGAGTATTTAACAAGACCACCAAGCTTGTGGAAATAACATGCAATGTTGTTTTTGATGAAGCTACTTTAGTGCGCAGGACATTACGACAACTGGCTGAAGATGTTCCTGAGGTCAATGATGTCGTTGATCAGTTCGGCAGGAATTCTTCCAATGCTCAACCAACTGGTTTGACTAGACCTATGACTGGATCATCTTCACAACCAGTATCCTCGGTTGCCCATCAGCAATCCGGGAGGGTCGGTGATGCAATTGACCTTGCTGAGACCTTACACTCAATCTCCTTGAGTGGAACTGGCAATAATCCAGGGGGAACTCCGTCTGGAATTTTTGAACCAGAAATAGCCGATGAACCAGCTGGAGTGGATGCACCAGCTGACGGGGTAATTATCGCCGAAGGATCAGGAGATCAGTCAGAGAGTGAAGCTAACGAAGAGACTGTTCCGACTGGTGAAGGTCAACCACCAGTTGCAATTGCTGCTCCGACTGGTGAAGTTCAGGAAGCACCAGTCATAAGGACAGAAGAACCAACGCCAGCAGATTCTCATCTTCCCAAATGGCTGAGAAATCACCCATCCGATGCTATTCTCGGTGATCCAGAAGGTTCTGTTCAGACTCGACACGGCAGTGCGCTCCTGACTTGTTTTATTTCTCAAGTGGAACCTACTTCCATAGGAGTTGCGCTAGAATCTGCCGATTGGATTAATGCCATGCAAGAAGAGCTTGCGGAATTCACTCGCAACAATGTTTGGGACTTGGTAGAGAGACCATCACATCAGTCAGTGATTGGCACCAAGTGGGTTTTCAAGAACAAGCGAGATGAGAATGGCATCGTAATTAGAAACAAAGCTCGTTTAGTCGCCAAAGGTTACAAGCAGTGTGAAGGCATCGACTTCGACGAGACCTTCGCACCAGTTGCAAGAATGGAGGCGATACGGTTGTTCCTTGCATATGCAGCGTATCATGGTTTCATGGTATTCCAGATGGACGTGAAGAGCGCCTTCTTGAATGGCGAGCTAAAGGAGGAAGTATATGTCGAACAACCTCCAGGCTTTGAAATAGGGACCAAAGTGTACAAGCTGAGAAAGGCCCTGTATGGATTGAAACAGGCGCCCAGGGCTTGGTACGAGACGCTGTCACAATTCCTAATCAGTAATGGATTTCGGAAAGGGAAAATCGACTGGACTCTATTCATTATCAAGGATGCTGATGATATGCTAATGGTGCAGATATATGTCGATGACATTATATTCGGGTCAAAGAATATGTCACTCTGTGAGAAGTTTTCTCAACTGATGCAGAACTCATTCCAGATGAGTATGATGGGCAAATTAACATACTTCCTAGGACTCCAAGTCCAGCAGTCAGCTGATGGAATTTTTATTAATCAGAGGAAGTATGCCAAGAACCTAATTCAGAAATATTGCCCAGAGAAGACTAAGGCTCTCAGAATACCGATGAGCACCAGTTGCCAGATCTTTCTTGATGAAGAAGGAGAATCGGTGGATCCTTCCAGCTACAGAGGTATTATTGGATCACTTCTCTATCTGACAGCCAGCAGACCCGACATTTCATACTCAGTCGGAGTGTGTGCCAGATTTCAAGCCAATCCAAAGAAGTCACACATGGAAGCTGCTAGGAGAATAGTGAAATACCTCAAAGGAACTGAATCACTTGGCTTATGGTACCCCAGGAATGATGAGCTTACACTCATTGGGTATTCAGATTCAGATTTTGCTGGATGCCGTATAGATAGAAAAAGTACCAGTGGTACGTGTCAGTTTCTAGGACACAAGCTAATCAGCTGGTTTAGCAAGAAGCAACACTCAGTTGCTACATCTACTACTGAGGCTGAATATGTTGCCGCTGCCAGTTGCTGTGCTCAAATTCTCTGGATCAAGCAACAACTGGAAGACTACGCAGTGGACACTGGTTGTGTACCCATCTATTGCGACAACAGCAGCGCTATGTGCATAACGAAGAATCCGGTTCATCACTCTAGGACCAAGCACATAGATATCCGACATCACTTCATACGTGATCATGTCGAGAAGAAGGATATCAGCGTAGAGTATATCAGAACCGAAGATCAACTGGCTGATATCTTCACCAAACCTTTGCCAGAAGCAAGATTCAAGGAGTTGTGCATCAAACTCGGTCTTATGGAGATTGATGCGAGCCCTAGTGTTGAGGAAGAATGAGTCCCAGCTCTCATTCCGTTCTTGATTTTCTGAAGGATGCTGATTAAGACTAAGTCCAAGCTCTTAGTCTTCATGTTCTCTTTAGTGGTGGCTCAAAACCTGTTGGTCCCGTATTATCAGGGTATAACTTGGCAGCGGAAACTGTGTTAATTCGTTTCTTGCGCTCTGCTGGTTACTCAGCTGACTGGGACCTTGTCAGCTGGTAAGTCAACTGGCACTCTGAGTACTCAGCTGACTGGCGACTGGCTCGTCAGCTGGTAGCTCAAGACTTAGAATGTTTTAGGTCTTGTTTGCACAGTTATATCAATTTTCAGATATACACCAGCACTTGGGTGCTGGGTTTTAAATCAGTAAGAAATGCAGAAAGCTGATAAAAGACAAAGGATTTATAGTGGTTCGATCAACTGATCTACGTCCACTCTCCAGTCGTAGCACTGGAAATTCACTAGAGTAATCCGGTACAAGTGTCCTACGATCTATCTCTAGCTGGTGAATGCCTCGTCCACCAGTTCACTAGATCAACCGCTCCCGGCCTTGTTTCCTTCTTCAACTCTGATCAGCTGGTGGAGTGCGAGCACGTCACTTCAACCTCCACAGCTTCACTGGGTGTTTAGTTCTCCCAAGAACGTATCTGAGTAATCGGTTACAAGTATCCTACGATCTATCTCTAGCTGGTGAATGCCTTGTCCACCAGTTCACTAGATCAACCGCTCCCGGTCCTGGTTCCCTCTTCAACTCTGATCAGCTGGTGGAGTGCGAGCACGTCACTTCAACCTCCACAGCTGACTGGGTTTTTAGTTCTCCCAAGAACGTAGATCCTTTAACGGCAGAATGCCCGTAATAACTCAAGTGCTGGCTGGCACAGGAGCTGCTGTGAACTTTCTCAGAAGAGAAAGAGCACCAATGAGATCAGTAACTTACAAGCTGGAAGCTTGAAGTCTCGTGTTTGAATAAATCAACGCACGGAAAGCCTTAAGAGAGGCCTCGAAAGATTTGCTTGCACGTGAGAACTTTCGGTCGGAGAATTGGAGAGTGGAGTTCCGAGACGAGTTGCAAGAGTTTGAATGTTGATGGTCCCGACGTATTTATAGCCGCGGGATCCGATTCAAATCTTCTAGCCGTTTGGACACATCCGGAAAGGTGTCAGACCTCGGATGTCCTTTTGATGGCGGCAGGTATGCTTTTCTGGAAAGCGCCATACCTCGACCGCTTTATCTGACATAGATCTCTTTATGTCAGAACGGCTATGTTGTTCAGTACGAGGAATGAAACTGGCGTCTTGTAACTGATAGACTTTAAGGATATCCTTCCTTAAAGTCTTACTTTGTCAGTCTGTTCCTCGCCGAATCTTCCTTTTGTCTCTATGGAGCTGGGAGAGAGAATCTGGGATTCTGCTGGTAACATCCGACTGGTAGATCATTCTGGTGATCTTGTGCTGGCAGTCTCTGCTGGTGACTTGCGCTGGCAACATCAAAGTCTACCAAAAGTCTGGATGTTAATCCTTCTTGGAATCTCCCATGACTGGTGGAATCACCGCTGATGAATAGTGTAAGAAGGAACACTTATTCTGCTGGTAAGATTTGTCAGCCGCCTGCTGATGAAATCCTTCCCAACTGGTGAACAGTGACCAGCCAGTAGCTCTTCTCATGCTGGTGAACAGTGCCAGCATGAGTCTTGTCAGTCGCTTGCTGGTGAGACTTCAACTGGTAAGTACATCTCATGCTGGTGAACAGTAGCCAGCATGAGTCTTGATCAGCTGCGACTTACAACTCAAAAGACCTAAACAGGACTTTACATTTGAGACTAGAGCTATTCTAGAGACAAACTGACGCTGGTAGGACTTAGGATTTGATCCACCAAAACACCAAAACTAGAATCTAAACAAGTAGCTACTGGGGAAAGGAAACTTAGCCAAATTTCCCAACAAAACCACATATGGTATCTACTGGCAGAACTTACTCCATAAACAACGAAGGAAATAAGTCCCAGCTCTCATTTCGAATTTGCCAGCAGTCATGAACCATCAGTCAAAGTAAAATTGGGTCCCAGCTCCAAATTCCAAGCAATGATGAAGAAGAGAAGAGAAGATTATGCGGAATGAATTGAGTCCAAGCTCTCAATTCTTTTAATCTTTCAAGTTGTCAGCAGACAACTGGTGAAAAGGCCATACTAGCAGGGGGAAGTATGCGACTGGCGTATACCACTGATGACCAGGTATTCTACTGATGACCAGTTGAGTCCCAGCTCTCAACTGACGGACTCTTGAAGTCCAAGAGTCGTGCCAGCTGTCGCAGAAATAGCGGGAAAGGTTTAAAATTGGTCTGGCGTGTGCATATCTACGAATTTAATGCGGCATTTAATGCCACATTTATTGCGCACAGTGACTGCGCAGTCAAAGGCACTCTCGCGACCATTCAGCGTGTGCCATGTCAGCTACACGTACCATCCCACGTCAGCACGTCCACGCACGTCGCCACAGGGAATCGTGCCTGCTGATGACCGTCGATCCTCACTTTTGACGAATTCATCTCGTCCATCCATCCCAGCATGGCACCAGTATATATAGCCTTCATTCATGATCGGAAACACTCTTATCATTCCTTAAAATTTTTCGAACATATTTTCCGTTCATCTTTCTTAATATTTCCAAACACTCATTCCCTGAAACCATGGCATCTTCATCCAACCCCGCTGATGATAAATCATCCTCTGCCACTGAGTCTTTGGAGCTAGACTTGCCATTGGCCGAATCTCACATGCGTACCTTCACAGGCATTGTGAAAGAAGAAGACATCGATTATACCTATCCCTTCAACAAACTTGTTCAGTTGAACAAAAAGGCCACCCAACATCTCCTTTCCAACTCCCAGATTCGAGCCGCCCAAGTCCAGAAGGAGAAGATCTTGAATGACAAACTGGCCGAGAAACACTTCGGCGAGGAGCTCATGGAAATGATCGACCATGAGCAACTCCGACCATACCTGACGGCAACCCCCAGGACCTTCCACCCACACATGGTCGCCGAGTTCTATGCTCGCGCGGTGATTGCTGACGACAGGAAATCCTTCACCACGTCGGTGTTCGGACACCTGATCACTATCGACGTAGAGTACCTAGCCAACCTTTTTGGGCTGAGGAGTACTGGTGAGGAGGTGGCGACGTACTTCAAGGACGATACGGTGGAGTTCAGGCGAAGGTGGACTGAATGGAAGAAGGAGGGGGTGACTGTCTTCAAAACTGGCATGAAGAAGTCAGAGATGGAAGATTACTGGCAGATGGTGTGCGACATTGTTGTGCGCATGCTCCAGTGTGAGGTCGGCTCCTATGCCGAACTAAGCCTGAAGAAATTCTCCGTCATGTGCGCTCTGGAGGACGGCATATATGGCAACTGGGCCGAATTCATCTTCGGCCGGTTGCTGGAGAATGTGGAGAAGAATTGCACGATCAAGTCTGACGGCAGGTTCCTCCATGCAGTGTCTTTTGCCCTGCGCATCAGCCACATTCTGGAGGTGGAGATGGGAGACCGGATCGACCGAGGGGAGCAACTGGTCGGGTCCGACTTCATCCCCGTCACCAAGGTCAAACTTCCTGGCCCAGACTACAAGAAGCCCAGACGACTGAAAGGCAAAACGGCCGTGGACCCTGCTGATGAAGTTTCTGAAGAGGAGTCAGAACCAGTAGATGAGGCCGTACCAGCGGTGGCTCTCCCACTGCCAGCTAAGGCCAAGGATGAGCTGAAAAGGAAGCTAGAGGTTGAATCCTTATTCACCTCTATGGAAGAAGCAGTGGCTAAGGCAACCGGTATACATCCTCGGGCATCAGCACAAGTGCCAGCCCCCAGGCCCCCTTCAAGAAAGAAACACAAGACCCACCAGCGCCAGCAGCCCCAGCCAGCTGTTGCCTATGACTCTGCGTCAGGGAAGATCTCAATTCCAGTCAAGAAGTCCATCTTGGGACTGACTGAGGAGGAGACCATCGAGAAGATGACCTGGAAGAGGAAGAGGGTCCAGACGAGAGCTCAGAAGCTGGTGGAGCAAGCCAAGAAGGAGCAAAATGCTTCTCTTGTGAGGAAGAAGCAGGCTCAGGCAAGGCTGAAGGCCTTGGCAGACCAGCGAAAAAGGGAGGCTGAGCTGGCAGCCCGAGATGAAGCCTTTGCAAAGATAAAGGCTGAGCATGATTCTCGACGTCAGGCGCAACTGGCGGAGCAAGTGCATCAGGTGGCGAAGGGAAAATGGGGAGTTGCCCAAACTTCAAGTGACATGCCACCAGCACCAGCTCCAGGCCAGATCCTCTCTGAAGAATCCTTCACGCGCCTGATGGTCATGGGAGCTGAGGAGGACGTACTATCTCTAGTAGATATGTACCAGCCTGAGGAGGATGTGCCTCAAATCCCTCCACCCGCGCAAGGGGGTGGTGGAGGTGATTCTGAAGTCCCACTGGCCGCTCAAGGGGGTGCCAGTGGAGGAGTTGTTGAGCGGGCGACCACCCCGGAAAAACTGGCGAGTTTCTCTGATGAAGAAGTGGCAAGAGAGACTACTGGTGAGGAGCCAGCTGCTCCAGCTGAGGAGGTCATAGTCTTTCCCGACGAGGAATCCGCACCAGTAGTACACCACTCCAGGGTGCAGAGGATGGAGCCCAGGGATTTATTCCCTAATTTTGAAGACGTGGCTCGTCATCCTGCCAGTCGTCCAACCCCTTCAAAAGCTTCTACATCTTCTGGGCGACCAGCAGCATCCTCCCAAGCGCCAGCACGACATGTGCGAACTGAAAGGAGGCCATACATGCTCTGTATCCAAGAGCACCAGCTGATAGATGAAGATACCTTCCAATCGCGAGTGACAGGGGTACACCGGTGGGAACACCGCGGGGACATGGCGTTTCAAAATTCTCGAGTGCCTGAGCCTTCAGCATTCAACATTATCCCCATCAGCGGACTCCCCCACCAGTCAGTCTATGCTTCCAGGATCTACGACTGGTGTCTGCCCCTGCACCCGATGGAGTATTACAACTACTCACTCTATGAGTATGCCGACACCATCACAGCGGAAGTGGAGAGCGCTGTGGATGAGGAGATGATAACCAGGTACAGAGACCTGTGGCGAATAAATGCGGAACTACTTCTGGAGTTCCGGAGGTGGAGGATATTCGACTGGTGCCAACGCCAGTTGACAGTGGAGAAGCGTGCCGTATTGTATGCCAGGCTCGGTCTTGGATACTGGAGATCTGAGGAGGCCTGGGCAAATACATTCATGGATACTGATCCTGAAAGCCATCAGCAGCTGTCGAACAGGCGAATCAGGCGTCGATTGAGGAAGATTGCAGAATACCGACAGCTGACTGGAACCTCCGGCCTCCCTAGGCCCAAAATGGTTAAGTTGCCATTTCTCCAGTTCCAGAGCACCAGCAGAGGATATCAGCTCATATACGCTCTCCGCCGCATCAGAGTAATTGTCACTCTCCCCCGGATCCCTCCATATTTTGCTATTCTTTTTTATATGGCTGCCAGCGCTCTGCTGGTAGACCACTTAGTGGAGGAGGATCCTTCACGTAGTTGGTGGCTGACCACTGTCGTCCCATCTGTTCCTATGGTTTTGGGCGACCTTGTCCCTTATCATGAGGACTGGCAGCTGGTGGATTTCACAGCCCCACCTGTTTTTGTACAAGGCCCGCCAGCACCAGCTGAAGTGCCCGCGGAGGAGCCAGCAGCAGCTGAAGTGCCCGTGGAGGAGCCAACAGCAGCCGACGTGCCCGCGGAGGAGCCCGCCCCAGTGCAGGTACCAGCTGCGTCTGCACCAGAGATGGCTGATACCGCACCTGATGTGCCTTCCACTTCCATGGAAGTATCAGCGCAGCCACTCTCAGAAATTCATCCTCCTGCGCATCTTCTTGCCTACATTGATGCCAGGATGGATCAGCGGTTTGCCTCCTTCCAAGCCGATGTAGCGCAACAAATGGATTCCGTCACCGCTGGTGTTGCCACCTTTTTGGCGCGGATCCAAGAGGGGGAAAGGGCGCGAGCACTGGCTGAAGAGGAGAGAGCCAGAATCATTGAGGAGGAGAGACGCCTTGCAGCTGAAGAAAGGCGAATTGCTGCTGAAGAAAGGCGGAAGAGAGATTTAGAAATGGCCGAACTTACTGCGATCCTGAGGTCCATCACCAATGCTCGGACTCAGTCACCAGGATCATCTTCCAAGCCATAGTCTAGTCTCTTTATGCTTTTGTAAGTAAATCTGTTAGACTAGTCAGTTATCATTCATTGTACATGTAATTGCTAAATCTCTAATGGAATGATTAACTGACAAGTTGATGACAATCTCTTATTGTCCAACAATAAGAGATTTAGAAATGGCCGAACTTACTGCGATCCTGAGGTCCATCACCAATGCTCGGACTCAGTCACCAGGATCATCTTCCAAGCCATAGTCTAGTCTCTTTATGCTTTTGTAAGTAAATCTGTTAGACTAGTCAGTTATCATTCATTGTACATGTAATTGCTAAATCTCTAATGGAATGATTAACTGACAAGTTGATGACAATCTCTTATTGTCCAACAATTGTCTAAGTTTTTACTTACCAGCTGAATTTACACTTCCAGTGTAATCAACACCAGCACTCATCTTGCATGTTAAAGTTATTTACATGCTTATTTGCTCTGATCTTAATTTCCATATTTTTAAACGAGCAATATCTTTCCTAGGTTGAGGGGGAAGATTTCTTTTAGTTAGAGCTGATGTTGAGGAAGTAATTTCATGGGTTTAGATCTGATAGGTTTCACTTGTAAAACCCTGAAATCCTTTGTAACTTTCCTCATCAGCTGAGTGCTCGCTGGTTAGGCTTTGATCGCACCAAAAAGGGGGAAATTGTTGGGAAATCTGTCTAAGGTTTCCTTTCCCAGTAGCTTACGTGTTTAGATTATAGTTTTGGTGGATCAAATCCTAAGTCCTACCAGCGTCAGTTGTCTCTACATAGCTCTAGTCTTAAATGTAAAGTCCTGTTTAGGTCTTTTGAGTTGTAAGTCGCAGCTGATCAAGACTCATGCTGACACTGTTCACCAGCATGAGAAGCGCTTACCACTGGCTACTGTTCACCAGTTGGGAAGAGTTTCATCAGCAGGCGGCTGACAAAGACTCGTGCTGACACTGCTCACCAACGGTGAGAAGCGCTTATGACTGGCTACTGTTCACCAGTTGGGAAGGGTTTCATCAGCAGGTGGCTGACAAACCTTACCAGGAGAATGCGTGTTCCTTACACTATTCACCAGCGGTGATTTCACCAGTCATGGGAGATTCTGAGAAGAGTTAACATCTAGAGATTTGGTAGACTTTGATGATGCCAGGGCAAGTCACCAGCAGAGACTGCCAGCACAAGATCACCAGTATGATCTACCAGTCAGATGTTACCAGCAGAATTCCAGATTCTCTTTCCCCGTGTAGTAGAGACAAGAAGAAGATTCTCTGAGGAACCGACTGACAGAATATGACTCTAAGTAAGGATAACTTAAAGTCTATCAGTCACAAGACGCCAGTCTTATTCCTCGGACTGACAGAAAGAGCCGTTCTGACACAAAGAGATCTGTGTCAGATAAAGCGGTCAAAGGTATGGTTCCCTTCCGGAAAAACATACCTGCCGCCGTCAGAAGGACATCCGAGGTCTGACACCTTTCCGGATGCGTCCAAACGGCTAGAAAGTTTGAATCGGTTCCTGCGGCTATAAATACATCGCAACCACCAACATTCAAACATTAGAAGCTCGGTTGTTACATTGAATGATTCTACTCATCTGCTCAACCACCGAAAGAACTGAAATTATTGCAAGAACGCATAAAGTACTTTCGAGGCTTTTCATAAAGCTTTCCGTGTGTTGATTTATCAAACACGAGACTTCAAGCTTTAAGCTTGTAAGTTCAAGATCTCACTTGGTGTTCTTTCTCCTTCGAGAGAGTTCACAGCAGCTCCTGTGCTTACCAGCACTTGAGTTATTACGGGCATTCTGCCGTAGAGACTGTTACGTTCTTGGGAGAACTAAAACACCCAGCTAGCTGTGGAGGTTGAAGTGACGTGCTCGCACTCCATTAGCTGTGAAGAGTTGAAGAAGGATCCAGGACCGGGAGCGGTTAATCTAGTGAACTGGTGGACGAGGCATTCACCAGCTAGAGATAGATCGTAGGATACCTGTACCTGATTACTCTTAGTGGAATTTCCAGTGCTTCGACTGGAGAGTGGACGTAGATCGATTGATCGAACCACTATAAAATCCTTTGTTATTTATCAGCTTTCTGCATTTCATTCATATTTTAAACCCAGCACTCAAGTGCTGGAGTATATCCTGAAACTGATAAATAACTATGCAAACAAGGCTAAAATATTCTAAGTATTAAATCACCAGCTGACCAGTTGTCAGCTGCGTACTGAGTAACCAGCACCAGCTGACCAGTTGCCAGTTGTCAGCGGTGTGTAAGTAGCGTGCAAGAAACACTTTAATATTATTTCCGCTGCGTAACGTTTTATACTCTGAAAAACCGGGACCAACA
>JAPKLW010007704.1:2554-14556 GCA_026898455.1 Plectranthus barbatus | reverse complement strand
CACCACTGCAACAAGTATTTTACTATTCTCTTGCCAGAACATCATTCAAGGAATTATTCTCCTCCCCTCTCTTTCTCTCTGTATATATATGGATACATTAATGTTCTTGACAATATTCTAATTTCTCAATTATCAAATGCCAAATTGGTACATAACAAATCTAATTCTTATATTCTCAACAGCTAAACAACTGCCTCTCCACCTTCTCAATTTCTATATTTTTCTTACCAATTACGAATTTGGGGTCAACTCATTCATGTATTACTATCATTTATAATACAAGTCTTTCAATAGTCAAACAAAATGGAGACATTGCTGGAATATTAGACTTGTTTTAAGTTTGATCTTAAAATTATTATAGTCAATGAATATGAGTTGCGTTCATATCTAAACTAAACACCATCAATGAATTATGAATTTTTCATTGCTGTATGTGTAAATTGTTCATTGTAGTGTATATGATAGTTTATTATAGTACTTAATTATGATACTTCATTATTGTGAGTGTAATTGTTCATTGTAATGTATATGCCTATAATGAGGTATCATACATACTATAGTGGACAATTACACACACTACAATAAAAGTTCATAGTTCATTCATGGAGATGAGTTCAACCTATAGTGCTCCACTAATGAATATTATTATAAGCCCATATTGTATTTGTCCAAAATCTAGAGTCGTGCTCTAAAGAAATTTGTAGAGTTCGCTAGAAATTAGATAAGGAATACTTTAATATGGAATAATCTAGATAGTAAATTATATATAGCCATTAGATTAAAATAGAGGTGGCAAAATTTTAGCCATTGGTTACTGTTATAAATAGGTATTGTAATATCAGATTTGTATCAAACAAAATCAAAAGCATTCTTTGTTACTCGTGGGATAGGATTGTCGTTGCATTTGATCCATTCTCATGTATAGGGTGCACGAAGACAAGGGTCCCCGCTCCAACTTTGCAACACATCAAATCTTGTTGTTGCAAGACAAAGACAAATGAATAATTGTTGATATTCATGGATGGAGAAGTAGAGTTTTTCTGAAGTGATACTCCTTCGTTAGTGGAAACAACTACATATAGAGATTTACAAGAACTAAACAAGACAATATAAATATACTATCTAGACTATAAATAAGAGATATTAATCTAGAAGGATCAATTACATTTATCTTATACAAAATAAAATGCATACAATAAGAAATAATATTCACATGATTCTACAATTAATCACGTTAGATTATTTGGAATTTGTAGCGAGATTATTCAACATTTACCCTCTTAATCTCGCTCATCTGCGACAACACTTTCAACACCGAGCTTCTGCTGCATCTCAATAAATATGTTACATCCCAAAGCTTTTGTTAGTATATCAGCTAGTTGATTGTCTGTTCAGTGCCAAAAATTCAAGAACCCAGTAAAAATGGCCACAGGAACACTTGTGCAAGAGAGATTCTTGCCAGAATAGCAGATGCGGTGGTCTTCGTTCGCTAAAATTGCCGAAAAATCTGAGAAGTCGATGACTCCAAACCTGACGGATCTTTGTTGCTCGCAGTGAAGTGGAATTGTCAAACCATCTCGGGTGTCGATGTACATCTCAGATGACCGGACTTGCGGGAGCCTTACCTGCGGCAAATTCAAATTTGTCGTCTTCATCGCCATGGGAGGAGAGGTGCGCCGCAGAGGTAGGCGGCAGCGGCTGGGGCAACAGCTGGGTGTTGTTTGCAATTTCTCATTTCAAAATTTATAGGCCCCACGGTGGTCACCAATGTTGAGGTTCAAAAAAATGGAGCTCATGGATTTGCTTTTAAACGAGAAAATCAAGAATTTACAAAATGAACAAATTGATGGGTCGTTCTCCAAGAAAAAGTTCATCCCATCTTTACAAATATATGGACCTATTTATAAGAAAATTTGATTAAAATATTATTATTGAGTGCTCATTTATTGTCCCGAAACCGCCGGCCATTAATCCATTTGACTCGTAACTGTCAAAACCACTTGTAACGTTCGAACCATTATACTTCATTTAATTCTAAGTTGAAACCGCCGAGGAGTAACTCAACAAGAACTACTTCGAGCTGCTTTGTGCGAGCTGATTAAATTGAACTGCTCTCTCATTCAGACTCCTTTCTAGCTGAATTGAAATGCTTTCAGTCAAGCTGCTTTGTGAACTGGTTAAGACGAACTGCCCTTCTATTCAGACTCCTTTTCCTTAGGCCTTTTTATCCGGTTCAAACAGCCTTCTTTCCTGCAAAATAATTTATGGGCCGTATACTTGGACCTCTATTTGGGCCGCTTATTTTTTTTACCCTCAACAATAGCCCATTCGGCTTAGCGAGGTGCTTTTTGGGGAGCTCGGTAAGTCGAATAATCGATTAATCATGTTAATTCATTATTTTCAATAGGTGGAATTTGATTTTTCCTAGATGTTGGCTCTTCGAACTCTTCAAAAAGTGAGAGTTTGGCATAACTCAAAGTGCTTTATTAGCGCCTTCTTGGCTCGAAGGATCAATTCCTCGATGGGTGACCCTTCTTACTCATGCAACTCTGTAAAGTCGCAACGAGTGCCACAGCTGCTATCGCACCCCCAAACCGGGCCTATGCAAAAATCCCAAGTGCGGACAATGCACGCTAAGGGTTTTAAACAATTTAAAAATATTATGACAATAATGAAGTTGAAATATCTTAGAAATTGTTCGAGTTCAATATAGATGATAAATTATAATGGTGGAAGCGATTTGAGTGGAATAATTTAATAAGCTTTAAATATGCTTCATTGAATTTGAAGTGAACATATCTTGACAAGAATAATAGTTGAAGCATAACGAAATGAAAATGAATTATTCAATAACACGCGTGGAGAGCAATAAGACATGTACATGCTCGAAAAGGAGAAATCAAATAGTTTTAAATAATAACCTCCACGCGGGTCTTACGCCAAGTACAATTTGGAACAATAAATACAAGTTTGAAATAAAAGTAACAATTTGGGTGTATGTATGAAGACATAGCCCGCAGCTCATGTACTGGATCAATAACATGAATCACGTAGAGCATGCTAGGAATAAATATATATTCAGCTCAATAAGGACCCTAAGTTATCAAGAGAATAGAAAAATGAGAGACAACATTCGACTCAACTCCATAAATGCAAAAAAAAAAGGGAGTTACAAATAAGACATGCCTTAAGAATTCTAATTCAAATGACAACAAATAGTGAATTCTCATAAATAACTTTACATTTTGCAATAAGATTTTACAATCATCTTCACGACCATCCCCTTCACCACAAAGCCACCGCCACCTCGTCACTTGTTACCTGTATGTGGGGAAAAACACACACAGGGGCTGAGTACTCCGCGTACCCAGTGTTCACGATGTCCCGAAAATATATTACATATATAGTATTATGGAATACACCGTAACACACATGCATAACACAAGGGTTTTATTGAAAACAACTTGTGAATGCACAAAATCATTTTACCTCACAAGGACATGCCCACTCATTTTATGGCACCGACACAATTATCATCCCAACAATCACATCACCAACCATTCATCACATCATCATATAATTCACATGAGGGCAAGATGGAAGTGGCCACTCACCATCGACCCGGTAAGGGAATTCGAGTCCTTACCTGACCGGTAGTCTTATTACTATCCGGGCTAATGCATTAGACTTACAAGACCACAGGGGTAGCTAATCCCCTATCCAGCACATCTCTAATATCAATCATAATCACCACCAACATCAATAACATCAATGTTAATTGCAAAGGTGCCAAAATATTTATACGGTGCTCCATAGTTTAAAAACAAAACACATTTATTTTCTTTTGAAAACATTTGCAAAAACCCATTTTGTAGGATAAAGTAGTGCCCACCTTAATTTTGAAGAGGTCTTTGGTTCACTTGTTTCCCCTAGGTGATGCTCCTTCTTGACAGTCACCAATACCTAGATTGTTTAACATTTAATTACTAGGTGTGTTCATTTACTTTTTAATACATGCTATGCATGTATAATCAACTCATCAACCTCATTTATCATGCTTCATTCATAAACTTATATTATTAACATTTAGTCATTTTTATCAATAGATACATGCTTGCATATACATTATTTACTTTAACATGCTCAAAATTCAAGTATTCTCGATCACATACATATTTTTTAAATTTCTTTGATCATTTATGTTCATGTGTTCAATCATAACCTTTTCCTAGCGATACTATAGTTTCAATTTATAATCATGTCAACGCCCTAGTTCTAAATGTGAATGAGTGACCAATTAATAATGCATTGTGTTTTTAAAAACATTCCTAAGTTGAGAAAATATGTTTATTAGACTTAAAAAAACATATTATTGCAAGTAAATGACTCTATAAATTTTGACTTAGTGGAATTCCCTAGTCATCTATCTAGAATGTAGTGTTATTTTCAAAAGGATGCAAAATTCAATTTACAAGGAATTTGGGTATGAAGATTAGTATAAAAAAACTAGATATTAAAATAGACATGCTCCAATTGACGGTTTGTGAGAATAATTTTTTGTTTGAAAGTTATGGGCAGGGGGAGATTGGATTCCCTGTGCATTTTTAGCTACGGGTTTGAAAACAGGGTGCAACTTTAAAAATTCGTTCTGACTACAATACACATGATAATGACTTAAAAATTTATATACAGACCCTATTATGGGGTGATCTCCTTCCGTGTCACCAGAATATAACATGTGGACATTTTTGTCTCAAACCCTAGGGATGTGGACAAACATAGCGAGTTCGAATGTCAGAAATTCGAACCCCTTAGGTTTTTTAATTTAAATATGGGTTCGAATTCCTTGAATTCGAACCCTTTATAAATAATTTATTTTTTAATTAATTTTCCCAACAAAATAATTTAAATATTAGTTCGAATTCTTGAAATTCAAACCCTTTATAAATTTGGGGATTTAGGGTTAGGGTTAGGGTTACGACATTTGGATTTAGGGTTTATTTGTTATATTTATGGTTTACATGTATTTATTTTAATGTCACACAAATAAAGCACAAATTGAATTAAAATATTACAATAAGATTAGGGTCTTCTCGGAAACATGCGAACATATTAAAGATAATTGAAGAAATAAAAGAAAATAATTATGAAAAGTCTACTCCATAAAATTAACAAGCAATCTAGTCCCCATTTTATTTCCGCCTCGTGATCCATGTAGGGAACTTCATGCGCTTTTTGATGCTCTTAGAAGAAGATGAATCTTCAAGCCGTTGGTTTCCTAAGAAACCAAATGTGATAATTAAGAAAAATGTACATCTTAATAAATGTTGTAATAGGAAATGTGAATAAATAAGTAAAAGCATTGTTACTTGTCATGATAAAGTTTCCCGTGGATTGGTCTGCACTGGACTGATAGGTAGTAGACGTGGACTTTCGGGACTGGATTGTTCCGAATGAAATTGTTCTGGATTGGACCGGTAGGATCCGTACTAATGAGGATTGGGTTTGGACTCGTAGGGAATGGACTGGCTGGGATTGGGATTGGACTGGTTAGGATTGGGATTGGGATTGGACTGGTAGGTACTCATGAAGTCATCGAAGCTGCCCAAGAGGGATTCGTAGTTATAGTTATGTGAGGTATGAGGCTGGTCATGAATATTCATGCTGTGATCTGGCTCTAGCTCTAGCTCTGGCTGTGGCTCAATGACTGGATGATAATTGTCATGTCGGTAACAATGGTCTTGTGCATCGACATTACTCCTTCTCCTCCCACTTCCTGGCATGAACCCTCCTCGACCCCCCGTTGTTGTGGCACCCTAGGCGGTCTTGGGAGCGTTGATGGATCACTAAATATTGTAGAATGAGTATGACTCGTTCCGCTATGTGACCCAGAAAGTTCTAGTACTTGTGCGCAATAGTCAGCTGCATTTTTAAAATCTTCGCTAACTCCAGCATAAGAGGAGTAATGTTCAGCCTGCTCACGCAATAATGACATCACATTGCTCAGACCACTCTTCTACATTAAATCATTATATACAATATTAGACCAATTTGGATTTAGTTCAAAAATTAATAAACTATATAAATATATGAAAATGACTTACAATGAATTGCAGCTCGTCCCGGTGTCCCATGTATCCCTGTGGTGCGACATTTTCCCTAGTGTGACTTGGATTAGGCACAAATATGACTGTTCTCTCCATGAACCACTGGAGGTAGTCAGGCGTCTTGGTATCAACTCCGGTCACAATCTGTTGATTATTGAGAAGCACTTCATCTTCATTGTTACGTTCATTCCAATTATCTATAAATTCAGTGTGACGCGTTCTCCAATTGTTTTTAGCTCCGGTTTTCTGCATATCATGCAGGGATTCTCGCGTTTCTCGATGGTCCAGATATTCGGAATTAGAATTACCTGAATGCAACCGAATTGTCTAGCCACCCTCTCCGGATATATGGCCTCAATTACCTCAAAGAAAATGTGGTAGGTAGTGGATACCCAAGGAGTATGGTTTTTCGTGACGTACTTAATGTTGTACGGCATGAAAAAAACTGTATTTATAATATGTTAAATATAAATAAGTTAGTGGATATTTAAGTAATCAATGTACATGCAATAATTATATTCACCTCGTTTTCTTTTAACAAAGCCAGTTGACTTCGATACGCCTGAAGGTTATTGCGTGTGATGTTTGAGCGACTCTTCGGCATAGCCCACCTAAAATAAAAGTATTTTAAAAAAATATTAAATTTGTTTTTGAATGGTGGTCTTTGCATATTATTTTACCCTAAAAATTATAAAATTACCTCGAAGCTAAACAAGCATTTTCAGGAGCTTTTGATTAGTGAATCTCTGGTCGAATAGATATGATTCTCTCCCAGACCCAAACCTAAATTTGAATATAGAATAATTAATATAACACGAGATTGAAAAGTTAATAATATAATTAAAAAGTACTAAGGATTTAATTTTACCTGCAACAATACCAAACACCCAGCTATACTTTTGTTCGGAGAATGCTTTCCAATCATGGATGCTTTGCAAAGATTGCGGTAAAGAATTGCTAATAGAACACTGCCCCAACTACAACGAATGTTGATATCGTCATTGTTGATATCTTCAATGAATGCTCGAACAACACGGCAGTACACGCTGTTTGTTGACGTATCAACAAAGAAGAAACCGCCGAGTAGGTAGACAACAAGGCACCTTGCTATCTGTATATACCAATCTTGGTTTGCATTTGGTGGTGCAGGCAAATAGATACGATCCTCTACGCATTTGAGGTGCATGCGGTTTTTGGATAGCTTTGGTACCACACCCAATTCACGTTGTAAATACGTTGTCCAGCCTTCATTTGGTTCTAGATCGGATCCTGTTACTGCTTCTCCGTCGACCTTGATGTTGAATAGCAATTCCACGTCTTGGAGTGTTAGTGTGGCTTCTCCGAATGAAAAATGAAAAGTGTGCGTTTCCGGACGCCATCTCTTAACCAAAGCCTGAATCAGCGGCCAATCTAACTGTATGGATCCCAGCTGAAGGATAGAGGCAAAACTATAGAACTGAAGGCCTCTCCAAACAAAATTATTGCCAGGAATTCGAGTGTCTCGAATCGTGGCAATAATTCATTCCAAAGTTTTGTATCAAATCGGCGACACATTAAATTTTCTTTGGCCCATTCATGTCCGTGAAAAACTCCAAAAGACCTATGTGATTGTTGTAAATCTAACAAATCGGTCTTAATTGGCCCCTGAAAAACAATTTTTTCCATCGTAAGTGATAGAGAAAAAGAAGATTTTTTTTAAAGATGAAAAATGTTGGGAGGAGATGATAAGTGAAAAACCGTGAGTAAGTAAGAGAGATTGATAAATGAAAATGAATGTCAAATATCAACATTAAATACTTATTGGGCCAAAGGTTAACTACAGCCCGTGACTCTTTTTTTTTTTTTTGCACATTATGTACTCGTATCAAAATCCCTTGTTTTATGGGATCACATGCATATTTTTTTTGTTATTCCACTTGTCAAATCACTCCATAAAAAATAAATCCATACAAAAATATACCAACTCCTTTTTTTGAAATTCGACAGCTCGTTTGGAAATCTCGAATTTCTGGATTATTCATATGAGTTAAAAAAAAATGAATTAAAAGTGTTATTTTTTAAGTAATGGTTTCGAATTTGATAAATTCGAAATAATATGTAAATGCTAAAAACTTCGAATTCGCTGAATTGTCATAAAAAAATGATTTATTTATTTCGAATCTGACAAATTCGAATAAATAAATATATTAATTATTGTATTATTTTTATTATTAAGAATTACTAGCTCCTTCTATATAAGGAAGGGTTTGGATACATTTTACTCAAGCAAATAACCTCTCTTCCAAACAAACACATGGCCTCTATTCCACTCAAACGATATAATTTTGAGAAAAGTGAGTTTTTAGCTCGGAACCCATTCATTAATCGTCCAATATCCTTTCTTTCAACCCAATAATACCTCTTTGGAGAAAATTTTCTCTACGTCATGGATTTTGGAAGAAGATTTTCCCTACGTCACTAGTATGGGAGAACTTGTCCAACTCCTTTTTTTTTACCCTCTCTGTTTCTCCCAGCGACTACAATGGATCCGGCGGCTACAGTCAAGCTGAAGCTAGATGAAGCTGGGGTGAAAGAGATAGACAAGTTAATGCTTGATTTTGGTCAAGCTTTTAGGTTCCTGTTTAGGGTTTAGGGTTTAGGCTTGTGCTTGTAATATTGTATTCGAATTTTGAGAGATAAATTTGAATGTTATATTGATAAATTCGAATTATTGTGACCAATTTTGTTGCAAGTGTCAATTGGAAAACAAGTGTCGTTTGAATTATTATTATAACTTTAATAAAATTTGAAACTTTAAAAAAAATAAATACTTTGAATCATCATAACCCGTGTCCTCGTTTAAATTTACGAGAATTCGAAGATTTAATGATTCGAAATATTAAAATATCAATTAATTAATTATATAATTTTGAAATTTTTAAAAATAAAAAAAATTATGTTACGCGCAAAATTCGAGTGCTTGTATATATTTTCGAGTACTCGAATTTTGATAAAAACGAAATATTAAAGTTTTTTGATTTTTTTCATTTATTGATTTATTATAAATATAATTACTCGTATATATTTTCGAGTACTCGAATTTTGATAAAAAAAATATTTAAGTTATTTGAATTTTTTCATTTATTGATTTATTATAAATATAATTAATTAATGTTAAATTGAAAATTTGAGTGCTCGTATATATTTTCGAGTGCTCGTACATATTTTCGAGTGCTCAAATTTTGATAAAAATGAAATATTAAAGTTATTTGAATTTTTTCATTTATTGATTTATTATAAATATAATTAATTAATGTTAAATCGAAAATTCGAGTGCTCGTATATATTTTTGAGTACTCGAATTTTGATAAAAACGAAATATTTAAGTTTTTTGAATTTTTTCATTTATTGATTTATTATAAATATAATTAATTAATGTTAAATTGAAAATTCGAGTGCTCGTTTATATTTTCGAGTACTCGAATTTTGATAAAAATGAAATATTTAAGTTATTTTAATTTTTTCATTTATTGATTTATTATAAATATAATTAATTAATGTTAAATTGAAAATTCGAGTGCTCGTATATATTTTCGAGTACTCGAATTTTGATAAATACGAAATATTTTAGTCAATAAAATATTAAGAATCCATGGGGTGTTCCAATTCTTTTGAATTTGTAAATGTTGATTCAATCTGTGAAATAAAGTAAAGAATCCCTGCCTACTTTTCAGGGGTGTGAGAATAAAGTAAGGAATCTCTGTCCACTGTCCATTATTCATGCCTTTGAATCTATGCCCACTTTGTTTTCTAGCTGTCCACTATTCATATATTTGAATATGTGCCCATTTAGTTTTCTAGCATAATTATAAATAACTTTACAGAAAATATATGAATAGTGGACAGCCAGAAAATAATCTTGTGACTACACAGGCATATATCTCGTGACTACACAGTTATATTCGAATATAACTGTTCATAGTTATTTTCGAATATATAGAGTTCGAAATATATGTTCATATTTATTTTTGAATATGCAGAATTCGAAACATAATAAAAAAGAATAAATATATAATTAATTGATTGTTCTATTTAAGGAGGCATGTGATCGTGATACTTCTAAGTCATACCTATCTAAAAATTACTACAAACACAAATGGCCTTTTTATCTCTATTCCCCTCAAATGACATACAATTGAGCCAAGAAATTATTCAATAGGTGAATCCGAAGATGATTTTCTCTACGTCATGGCGAGACTTTTTCTAGTCTTCCTCCTTTCCCAGCCTTGATAGAGGAAACAAATGGAGGAGGCAACAGGTTCCGAACACCTCTTCTTCCACTGTTTCCGTCTTTTGTGGTGTGGGATTGAGTAGTTAAGATTAGTTCGAAGCAAAACCGATGGCCACTACGAAGCAAAATCTGTGGCCACTGATTTTGTTCAAGAATATTGTATCAAGATGTACTATCATTTGTAATTTAAACTTGCAATATTGTAATTATTATATCCAAATAATTTGGTAGTTGTTATCCGCCTTGTAATATTGTAATGATAGTGTTCTCCAAAATTAAGGTGGGTCATTTAATTAAAAGAATTATATTTAGTGCTCTCGATCTGTCAAATTCAATCTATTTTATATATTACTATTATATTGTATTAAAAAGGGTTTGAATTTGTCAGATTCGAACACTCCATGGATTATTAATATTTTATTGATTAAAATACTTGGAATTCCAGAAAAAAATTTATGCTAGTTTAATATTTAAAATCATTCAAAATTCGAATGCCCGAAAATTTACACGAGCATTCGAATTTTCATTTTTATATAAATTTACTTATTTAAATCAATAAGGTGGGTCCTTTAATTAATACTTATAACTCATACTATTGAAACAAAAATTGAAATTTGAAATACACACTCCACATTTATTACAAATGAACCTTTCGAAGTATTACAAGTGATAAAATAGGTTCCGAAGAACTATTACAAGTGTGAAGTGCTAGAGTCTGAACCATAAAATATGTAGAAATAACTACTAATATAAAGGAAAGCAAACCCCTTGGATAAGCAAACCCCCAGTAGTTCTGAGCCTTTACTCGTAACAAAAATAGTAGTTGAGGGAGATTGTCAACACTAGTTGGCTTTACCCTCAACAATAGGGAATCTCCTTAGTAGTAGTTGACGGAGATTGTAACTACGAGTTGGCTCGTAACATCGTAATAGATATTTTCTTTTGGGACCGATATCGTAATGGATATTTTCTTTTGGAATGAGAATGACAAAAGCATCATTTCTCTAAAGAGTGGTTGTTGTAGAACTAACCATTCTTTCAATAAATTTGGATAGAGTATCATCACTTTAGAAAGAAAATAGGTAATCTTAATTTTTTTCATTATAGTTGGTGTGTTTTGATGATAAGAAATAGACGTGTAATTTATAGACATGAATGAGGAGATCCCAAAAAATAGAATATTATAAAGAACGGTTGGAATTTATTCAAACTGTAAAACAACATTATTGATTTTGCAACCACAGCTTTTTTCAGACTGTACAGCTGTAAAGATAACTTTATCAATTATCATTTTTGTCTTGTAGTGGTCAGTGAGAGCAATCAATACCTCGAATTCCATGAAATTTTGGACTTATATTTCTACTAAGATACTTATATTTCAACTATAATTCATACTTAGACTTATATCTCTACTAATATACTTATATTTCAACTATAATTCATACCTAGACTTATATCTCTACTAATATACTTATATTTCAACTATAATTCATACTTAGACTTATAATTCTACTAAGATACTTATATTTCAATCGTACTTAGACTTATATTTCTACTCAGATACTTATATTTCAACTGTAATTCATACTTAGACTTATATTTCTACTGAGATACTTATATTTCAA
>JAPKLW010007703.1:0-11859 GCA_026898455.1 Plectranthus barbatus | reverse complement strand
TAATTGCAGCATTCAAAACAGCTTTACTGGTCGTGTATGTACAAATGCAATTTTCTTTTGGATTGTTTTTCAGCAAAATGTTTTCTTTTTCAAGAATTTTAAAATTTTCAGAAAGTTTTGAAAATTCAACTTTCATTTTTGAAAGTTCCTCACCTGCAGACCTTAGTCTTTCGACTTCCTCGATCAAATTTGAAACTTCCAACTTTAATGAGGTGTTCTCACTTATAATGATATTTTTGATTTCATACATCTTAGAGAATTCTTCACTTAGCTTTTTGAGACAGTCTTCCTCAGAGTCTAAGGTGAAATCCTCGTATTCATCAAAAGTTGCAAAGTTAGGAATGCTTATTGAAATTACCTCATTGTTCTCGGCTGCTAGAGCCGTTTCAGCATCCTGATCAGCGTCTGCGTCAGCAAACTGATCCTCCACGATGTCTGCCATCAGAACTAGCATGGCCTCTTCATTCTCTTCTTCTGAAGATAGATAGTACCCTTCATCGTTTTCAGGAATATCCTGAGTTTCCGTCCTGGTCAGGAGCGCTCTCTTGACTGCATTGCCTGCACGTCTTTCAAATCTCTGCTTCAAACGCTCCCTCTCCTCTTTGCTGACTTTCGGACAATCATGTTTCAAGTGGTCAGGAGATCTACACTCGAAACAAGTCCTAGGCTTTTGCTCTGCTGAGCGGGCATGAGAAAGTGACTGTTGAGCTTCCTTTGTTTCTTTTTCAGCCTTGGCTTCCATCAACATCTTTTGAAGCTTTTTCATCTGTTCTTCTAGTTCACTGATCTTAAGATCAGTAGGCTGGGAGCCTGAGGTTTTAGCAACCTCTTTTGTTTGTGTTACAGGAACAGATCTTTCTTGATTATGATAGGATTTCTTTAGTTTAAACTTGTTGAAATCCTTTTTGGCAAAATATGCTAAATCATCTGAGCTAGTAGCGGATTGTGCTACTGCAGCTTCATTCCTTTTTGATTGTTGTATTATGAATTCATGAGATTTTAGCTGAGCAAATACTTCGGATGTTGTCATTTTGCTGAGGTCTTTTTCACTCAGACTGGTCATTTTGACGAACCAGTCGTCTCTGGGATATAGTTTAGAAATAATTTTATGATTCATTTCCCCATTTTCATATTTCTTACCAAGATTATTCATTTCTCCAACGATGGTATTAAAGCGTTCTTCCATAGCTTGTATGGATTCTCCTGCATTCATAGAAAAAGATTCATATTTGTCAACAGCTACCTGCAGTTTGTTGCGCTTCATCTGGTCCGTCTCCTGAGATGACTCGCACACATACGTCCACATTTCTTTAGCTGTATCAAACTCTAAGGCCTTTTCTGCCATCAGCTTAGGTAGAGAATCAAGTATTAGCTTTTTTGCAACATGCTCCAGCTGAGCTCTCTTCTTGTCTTCACTGGTATATTCCTCAAAAGGTTTTTCAACCATTTGGGGTCTCGGTGGCCTCGGAGGTCTAGGTTGATCTCCTTCAGCAGCTCCTTCAGCAGGTTTGGGTACGAGTCCTACAAAAGTGTTAGCTTTCATAATCTTAATAGGACCTCTTTCAAGTACCTCAACCATCTCGGGGTGTATGCTCTGAAGCTGTATTAAGGCCATCTTTTTCCATGTTGTGAAGTTTTCCCTATTGTACTTCCCAAGGGAATGATTCAACATCTTGTCTCCTGAGCTAGACACAGATAAACAAGTAAAAGTGCAAGGAAGATACAGATCTGGTCAGAAGCGACTCAGAAGCAGTCGGTTTTTCAACCTCCTGCTCTGATACCACTTGTTGGTCCCTAAATACCAGAGTCGTCGTGATTATATCTTAGCACGAGATGCAGCGGAATAAATAAACATCTCTTACACTTCACGTTGTTTTCAGAATGTTTCTTAGCTCAAGTTATTATTTAAATATGTTTTCAGATATACACTAGCAACTCTGTTGCTAGGTTTCAAATCAACTTTGAGCAGTGATTAATAAAACAGTAAATGAACAAAAGATTTATAGTGGTTCGATCAAAACGATCTACATCCACTCCTTAGCCGAAACGCTAAGAATTCCACTAGAAAAGTATACAGATTACAAGGATTCACTTTTCCAGTTAAGTAGGCAGTGAGCTTTCGGCCTGGCTACTTGACAGCTATCCTCCGTTGATCTGAACTCCTCCGGTAAGGTTTGGCTGGGTCAAGGGCGCACCTTCGAAACTCCTGTCTTGCCTGATATAGAAGTTTTATAGTCACTTCCTGACTTTTCTTGAGTGCGGCTAAGTGCCCGTCTTAGTCTTGACCTTTTCAGGTGTTCGACTGTTAGATTCTTTCTGAAAAGAAAGGAATCCCAATGATTAAGATATTCTTGAATGCGATCAAGAATGTCTTCAAAGGAGTGTCAGTATATCAATGAGCGACACTTCTGGTTGTTGGGAGCTTTTAATATACTTTCACACGGCTCTCAACTGACTACTTTTTGTTTGTTCACTTCGTTCAAGGAATCTCTTGCTTGAGTGTTCGTGAGTGTCTAAAGTGAAAAAAGCAGTGTTTAATCTCATTCTTGAACCTGTCTTTTATAGGTGGAGATTCAAACCTTGAATCTCCATATCCGTTAGACACAACGGCTTCTTTGTCCAAGAGTGGATTGTCTTGATTGAACACTTTTTGAGTAGGACTATTCTTTTCGAACTACTTTCGGAAAGTCTCGACCTTTGTGTGTACTTCTGTCAGAGTTGCAGTCCAGCTTCAACTTTTGAGCCTCTTGCTTTGCTAAGCTAGGATCTGCTAAAGTCTTTTACTGTCTTCGATCCTTTGATTTCTGTTGTTTGCGACTTCTTGTTCGACGCTGAAGGATGCCGAATGTTAACGCCTTAGCATTTTGTTGTTGTGTATTGTCTAGCAAACGTTCTGCTGTTTGCTAGTAATCCTTCGTTTGCTCGCTTCTTTAGCTGTTGTAAGTTGTTGATGAATGCTAATATCTTAGCATTCTGCTGTTCAGCGACTCTTAGCAGACGTCATCTGCTACGTATCCGCTAGGAATTCTTCTTAGCACACTAGTCTATTACAACTTAATATTAAAACCTATACAGGACTTTACAGAGTATGCTAGACTATCTAGAATTCGGCAAATGATCGACCAACTATATAAGGTTTGATCCAACAAAACCTTTTACAAATAGATCCTAAGGGAGATTTTTAGGAATAATTTCCCAACAGTGATCTCTTAACCAGCTAAGCTTCTTCACATGTACGGCTTCAGCGGGAGCAATTGGAGTCTCAGAAACTGCTGGAGGTTTCTGATGAGATAGTTCACTTCTAGGTTCCTGAACTGCTTCACCTCCTTGTTCTGGAAATGCATTATGAGCAGCAGGTTCCTGAACTGTTTCACCTCCTTGTTCTGGAACTAGAATTTGAGCATCAGGTTCTTGAACCTTAACTGGCTCTTCAGTTGGAGCCGCTTCCTCAGCGGCCTCAAGGTTGACCTCCTTGGTATCAGCTTGCTCCACTTCAAGAATCATTGCATTTATTTCAAGGGGCTTCTTTTCACTTTGATCTTTGATGTTAACGAACTTTAAGGCCTTAGCAATGACATTAGCATCATTGGCCCTCTCGATTGCTTGGGGTTCAGCCAAGGCGACTGGGGTATCGGAAATATCATTCATAGATCTAGTCAGAGAAACTATTTGATTATGATCAAGATCAGTGCTAGGTTCCTCATTGACATCCTTGATCTCATGATTTTCCAGACCCAGTTCTTGAAGTGTCCTGCGCACTAGAGTATCTTCATAATAAACAATATGACATGTTATTTCCACAAGCTGGGTTGTCTTATTGAATACCCTATATCCCTTATATGAAGGATGTCCATACCCAAGGAATACCCCTTCATCAGCCTTAGGGCTGAAGGTATTCAATTTAGACTTTCCATTATTGTGAATATAACATGGAGAACCGAAAGCATGAAGATGAGCTATAGAGGGCTTACGACCATTGTAGATCTCATAGGGAGTCTTGTGCAGCCACGTGTTGAATGCACTTTGATTCTGCATGTAGCAAGCTATCATCAAGGCTTCTCCCCAAAATCTTTTTCCAAGGTTGGTCTCGGCCATCATGGTCCTTACTGCTTCCTTGAGTGTTCTGTTCCTCCGCTCAGCAAAACCATTTTGTTGAGGAATTCTTAGAGTAAACTTCTCATGCCCGATTCCAATTTCAGCGCAAAAATCCATAAAAGGTCCATTGCAAAACTATGTTCCATTATCGGACCTTATCCTCTTAACTTTCACCCCTTTGTCATTTTGAAGACGTGTAATCAGTTCTGGTAGCTGAATTTTGACTTCGTCTTTAGATTTGAGCAGCACCACCCATGTATATCTTGAGTAGTCATCAACAACTACTAATGTATACTTTCTTCCTCCAATTGTGGGTGGAGTAACTGGACCAAACAACATGTGGAGCAATTCCAAGATCCGTTCCGTGCTTGCTGTAACTGGTCTGTTCTTGAAGGAGGCTCTTGCCTGTTTCCCGAGCTGACAAGCTTTACAGACTCCTTCTTTCTAGAACTTCTTCTATGGCAGTAGTTCAACTAAATTATGCTTTGCCAGATGTCTGATCGAGTTGAAGTTCAAATGACTCAGTTTTTTGTGCCACAACCAGTTTACTCCTTCTGAGGAACTGTGCGCCAGGAGGTAGGTTCCCCCTTCTCCACTGGACCAATCAACAATGTAAAGACCTCCTTTTCTGATTCCTCTGATTGTGGTCTTGTGAGTCACTTTGTCTATGATGTGGCATTCTGATTCTTCAAAACTGACAATATAGTCATTCTCACTTAGTTGGGTTATACTTAAAAGATTGTGTTTTAGATTGGTGACTAAGGACACGTTCTGAATGATGATTCCATTGTGCTCCACACATCCTTTTCCAATCACTTGTCCCTTGGCCTTGTTCCCAAAAGTGGCTGATGCTCTTTTGTACATCACAAGATTCTTGACTAAATCATTTTCTACTGTCATGTGTTCCGAGCACCCGCTGTCTAATATCCATGATTTTGCTTTCTTTTGAGAAATCGGTCCCTGCAAGATAGAAAAATTACTTAGGTCCCCGTATCCTTTCGGGTCCTGCAAAGTCAGTCTTTTGGATCCAACCTTTTGGTATCCACACCAGTTTCACTTTTACATTTCGTGAAACTAGATCACTCCTTGGTGAATGATCAACCTTTCTTCTAAAGTAGTGTATACTGTTTGAATGCATGTTATGAAATGTTGTGGTGTGTGAACTCTTCCTGAAATGATTGTTCTGGAAAGAGTCTCGAGAAACTGTTCTCGGGTGAATAGCCATCACAGTCTTTTAAGAGTAAAACTATATTGACTCAGGCCTCGAATAGGTGTTCTTCCTAATCGGATAATTGTTATAATAAAACTGTGGTCTATCATAACTTCTTGGATTATTATCCGGTTGTCGAACTGACTTTCTTGCAATATTTACATGTTGCTTAGTCGTTCTTGTTGGTAAAACTGGATTCCTTGCATAAGGAACATTACGCTTATCCAGTTTAGAGGGAAAGTCATTTCTCCTCTCGATAGTTGGTTTATACAGTTTATGAGTTGTGTTAGTATTCTGACAAGGTGCTAGTTTCGGGTCAATTTTTGACCAACATTTGGTCCTGGCATTTTGCTTAATTGGCTCTTTGAAATTGACATTTCCTTTCTCCAACATATGATTTGGACTAAGTTTGGCTTTGACAGAGTGCGAAAATGTTTTCTTAGTCCTAGATGTGGATGCATGTTCGCTCCAAACTTTTTCATTTTGATGCTCAAAGAAATCAATTCAAAGTTTATCGGACGCCTGTTTTTGGGCATTCAAAATCTCATCTAATTTTCTTGAGCTCTTTTTTGAAGGTACATTCACATTTTACATGCTCAGTTTTCTTCAAGGAATCACATTCTTTTGAAATATTTGCAAAATCTTTAAGAAGTTTTAAATGCTCATCCTTGAGTTTTTCAAAATCCTCACTGATTGACCTCGTCTTGGCGACTTCCTCGGTCAAAACTAAAATCTCCAACTTCAGTAAAACGTTTTCACTAACTAATTCATCTTTAATCTCATGGAATTTTTCTACTTCTTTAATAATGTCTTTAAGAGAAACATCTTCTGAGTTTGAATGACAAAATACAGAGTTTTCTTCAAAACATGTATATGCAAGAGATGAGGGTAGATGAGTTGTTACCACTATTTCGCAGTTTGAACCACTATCTTCTTCGTCGGTAGTATCTCCATCAATGGCTGCCATGAAGGCAAGAAGTGCTTCCTCATCATTCATCCTCAGACGTGTAGTACCCATCATCATGGTCAGGTACATCTGGGACTTCAGTTCTTGTGAGCATTGCTTGGGCCACAACTTTAGATGCTCTCCTTTCAAACACTTTCTTCAGTCTGTCACTCTCCTCCTGAGAAACTAGAGGGCATTCGTACTTCAGATGATCTGGAGAGTTGCATTCATAGCATGTGCGTGGCTCTCTATTTGTGAATGTTTGGTCACTGGACTGAGTTTCCTTCCCTTTTCCTTTGGCCTTCTTGAGAAGTACGGCCAGGTTCCTCCAGTTTGGCAACAGACAGTTCAATTTTCTTCTTCTGAGCTGAGGTGGAGGCATTCTTCGCTGGTGAGGATTGATTGGCAGTTTTCTCGAAGTGAAATGGCCTCTTTGGTCGCCTTTGAAAGTCTCTCTTTACGAAAAAATCTGCGTCACCATCGGCTGTTGAATTTGGAGTGCTAACAGCTTCATTCCTGTTCACCATCTGAATATCCCATTCATTGGCTTGGAGTTCGGCAAACAACTCTTTGGTTGACATTTTTGAGAGATCCATGGTCTTCAAACTGGTGGTTTTGACAAAACAGCCTTCCTTCGGCAGTCTCGAAAGAATTTTAGCATTCATGTCAACCGCCTTTTCTTCTCTTCCAAGATTTCTCATTTCGCTGACAATGGCGTTAAATCTTGCTTCCATCGATTTGATTGTTTTGCCAGGTAGCATCTGGAAGGATTCATGTTTGTCGACGCATATTTGTTTCTTATTGCATCTCATAGCTTCAGTTTCCTTGGTGAGCTCGTTGATCCAGTTCCATAGCTCTTTAGCATTGTCGTTCTGTATGGCTTCGTCCATGAGAGAATCTGGGAGAGATTGTATAAGCATCTCTTGAGCGATGGGATCCAGCTAATGACGTTTCTTGTCTTCAAGCATCCATTCTTCCAGTAGATTATCTACCATTTCGACACCACCTGGACCATCTGCTCCTGCGAGCTGGATTGTAGGCTTCTGGATCTTCAGGGATCCATTCTTCAAAACTTCATTCATCTCTGGATGCTGAGCTCTCAGTTGAATGAGACACCTCTTCTTCCATACTTTGAACTTCTCTGGGTTGTACTTGGGAAGGCTTGGATAACTCATCGTTATCTTGAGATAACCTGCTCGCTCAACACACTTAACAAACAATTAAGAGTGCAAGGAAGTACGGATCTTGTCCTAAGTGACTCAAAATAGGACAGTCTAGAAAGACCGACCTGCTCTGATACCACTTGTTGGTCCCAGATCAGAGTACATATGATGTGCAGCGGAAGTATAAAGATAGTTGTTCGCACTCTTAAACGTAGGCAGTTCAGTTTGAACTTCACTCAGTTTTTAAGTTATAGTTTTAAAATCGACAGTTTGTGTTAGCCAGAAGATTAGATTACCAGTTTACAGTTATGAGCAGTCAACAGTTATACACTTCAATACTTTCAGACAAGTGTTGAAGATTTCAAATACAAATGAAAACTGTATGATGCGTATAGTAAGTAAAGCTGTAAATGAGGTACGAAATCGAAACTCTAGTTGCTGCCAAAGTCGAGAACTCATATCCTGTAGAATTACTGGGCGAGTCTTCTGATCTTGAATGTCTCAGAACAGAGTTCTGGAGATGGTGATTCTTTGATTATGATGGCCACGCGATCATGATGGCCAGGATGGGTCTCAACTATTGGAGGAGTGAAAAGAATGGGCTAATCATTGGATTGATCAGACATCCAAACGACAGTATATGGACAAGCAGGTTGCTGCCAGACTGCAGAAGATCAAGGCACACGAAGCAATCA
Organism: Plectranthus barbatus; assembly: GCA_026898455.1. Taxonomy (NCBI): domain Eukaryota; kingdom Viridiplantae; phylum Streptophyta; class Magnoliopsida; order Lamiales; family Lamiaceae; genus Plectranthus; species Plectranthus barbatus. Next base: position 3,750 of record JAPKLW010007703.1, on the reverse strand, counting down.
CTGGAAATCGCTCACTGCCACCATCCGAATATCCTGCTGAAGAATCTCCATCGCACACTCAGCAATTCAAATCTAATGCCACAAGAAGACAGATGGTTGCAGCTGAGGAACTAAGAAGAAAGATAGCAGAAGAACAAGCCGCACAAAAGAAAGAAGAAAACAAGAAGAAGATGTTGGAGTTCAAATAAAAGGTTCTTAGATCATGTATTCATATGTTTTGGTTGTTGGGATTGTATACTGAAAGCATATATGATTAAGTGTTTTGTACACTGGCCTTCATATATGTTGCTACAACAATGCTCGCTGTCTGATGAAACATACATACAACCAACCATAATATCCTATTATCTCGCCTATAGGGATGACCATATGGTGTGTAGGAGATCACAGAGGATCATATGAGTCATTTGACCTAGCGAGATATAAATAGTATCACAGCTGAGACAGTCCCTGGATAGGCTGTCGGTCTAAGCTGCGGCACATCGGTTCATAAGTGGGCTTATCCTAGCTACTTGATGTGTCGGTACATGGTTATGTATTGATGGGATCAACAGTGGGATGTGCCATTCACATTGACATACGAATGAGCCAGATCCCTAACATACTTCCTATGATCTTAAACCTAACTGAAGGATAAGGGGCACACACATATTGACCACACTTTGATTTACCATGGTGGCGAGTCTTACATGTACTCTAATACTCGTATTTTGGGTGTTGGCAATTTGTGTGTGGCCTGCTTAGGCTGGACGTTTAGGTAAGCATATCCGTTTCAGGATGGTGACATTCCCTGAGGAGCTCACAAGGTTCATTATGCTAAACCCTGCAGGTTGAATTATTTAATTCAGGCATAAGTGAAAAGGAGTGAGTGGTATTACTCAGGAAATAAGAGATTAATTAATTATGGCTGATTGTCATAAGCCAAATTAATTAATGAATGTCTAAAACCTTAAATATGTGGATCGTGTTAGTTTGGTGCAACTCGTTCCTAATAACGTGGTAATAAAGGGGCGAGTCAGCATTGTTACCATGGTGAAGGTTAAAACAATTTTTTATTAATTAATTATGTTCTGGGTTGAACAAGGAAGGATTAATTAATAAAGAGGGCCCACTTTATTATTTGCATCTGGTTCCTGGTCTGGCCCATGAACTGCTCAAAGCCCATTAGGGTTAGGGTTTCTCAATACCCTAACACTATATATAGACTTTCTCTCTATCAGATCATTAGTGGTTTTTCAGTATATTGAAAATATAGAGAGAGAACGGCGACGGCTATCCAGAGGGAGAAACTGATCAATTTCTCCAGATCTCGTATTCAACTTGGTAGATAATCCTCACCAGATTTCCAAGGAGCAAGGGAACAGATCAGAAGATCAAATCTGTAGGAACAACTGTCCATCGCCATTGTTCATCATTCAGATCCAAGTTTAATTCATCGTTTTTATTCTCCAATCTAGATCTGTAGATCAAACGTTGAAGATCAGGTATTCCTAAATTCCATCCTCTGCAATTAATTTTGTAGGAGCATGCATAGGATCGCATGGTTTGTTTAATCAAAATTTATTCCTGATATCCTAAGAACGATCTTTGGCAAGAATTTAATAATGGCAACTCGTGTTGTCCATCATAGACTCAAACCCTACAATTGGTATCAGAGACAGGATCATATTCTTAGGCTCTATCTTAGATAAATTGAGATTAAATAAATATGTATGTTCATGGATGGATTTAAATTGTCGTGGATGTTTTTGTTCTTGTGGCCTTCTCGTTTTTTGATCTGTTTTTCACCACGAGAAAATCCGTGGTTAGATTTGATAGGAAATCATGTAATAGATTTAGATCTATTTTTGTATTTTCTATTTCTTTTAAAATCTTTAAAATTGAGATCCCGAGGAAGAACGAGAAACAAAGAGCAAAGAACAAAGAAGGCGACATGATTAGGGCTCAACCCAGATCTCGCCTACGGCGGCGGCGAGCGGTGGCAAGTGGCGGCGGCAGGCAGAACCCCTACCTGTGGCTGGGCCGCGCCTATTCAAGCTGTTGCGCGTGTTTCTGGCGAGCCCAGGCCGATAGCGGTCCTGCAGCAGCGTGGAGGTGGCCGGCGAGCTCCCAGATCCGGCCGAGGCGGCGCAAACAGGTGGCGGCGGCGGGGAGTCTTCCCTGCAGCTGGGCCGCACCCGTCCCTCTCTCTCCCCATCGCATTTTCGATGCAAGACTGCTGCTGATGGAGGGGGCAACGCCGAGGGCTACCGCGATGTCCGACGACGGCGAAGGCTGGAGGCTTCGCAGCCTCTGCTGCGTTTGCTGCTTCTGCGCGAAACTTGCCTGCGATGTTCTTTGCAACTGCTGTGACCGGCGATGGTAACTGGAGGTGGCTGGGCTGCGGGCGTAGCCGGTGGCGACTGCTGGGGTGCGAACTCCGGCCGCTGGCGGCGACCGAAAAGGCGGCGGCGGCTGCTGTGTGGCTGTGGTGGCTAGAGTTTGCAAAACCCTAGGGTTTCCAAGCCCGGGCCGAAAATCGGGCTTCTCAGGCCGGAGGCGGCCCACAGTCTGAAAATTAGGGTTTGACTGCTGTTTGGGACTGAAACCCTAATTTGAAGCCCAATTGTTGTTGATGCAATTCATATCAGATTTCAAGTCCAACAGAGGCCCAATTTGAAAATCTGTGTTGGAATTAACTCTTGTAATAGTTAGATTTAATTTATTTCCATGTAATCGCATCTGAGGGGCCACAAGAATTTGTTTTTTTATTTATTTATTCTTGTATTGATGTGATTCATTATGTGCGCACTAGTAAATAATAAGAAGCATGATTATTTGCTTTAATTATTTACTGTAATAAGCATGTTGTAATTTTTTAAATTATCATGCATGCTTTATGTGATTTAGTTTATGTTTTAAATTGTGTCTATAAATTCCAGGATTCATATTAATTTATGATGGAATTTTAGATATGACATAATTTATGGCAACATAAAATAATGTGTGCGCATGAAACCTTTGGAATTAAAAATACTAAGCTGGATTTTGGTTCTTTTCTAACCAAGATCATTAGACCTCCACAAATACGACTTCACATTTGAAATGGGGTACCTTGAAGCGTAAACGGTCTACTCGGGTAGCTTACGTTAGGGGTCCCTCACAGGTTCCAAAGCAATGAGGTTTCCAAATAAAACACTTATTTTAAGATGAGAAGTGGGAGCCTCTAAGCAAACGGCCTACTCGGGTAGCTTGCATTGAGACAACTTTCACTGGTCTCTAAGATTAATCTAAGTGGGATAACAAAGGATGTTAAGGGCATGCGGTATGGGTCCAGTACGTATGCTAAATCGCTCTAAATGTCTGGAGTTAGGATTGTGGTTTATTTTGGCTTAGATGTTGCCTGAATTATAACTCATTTGTGATGTCCCTGCTCCGGATAGGTGAACATGGTCTTAAGATCTCCAATATTAATTTCTTTTGCTTAAGATACCTGGCATGTTAAGAAATTAAAGGATCTTTTATGGTCTGGTTGAGCGTTTGTCGTAAACAGACTACTAATCATGGCGTAAACGACACGATCTCCAATATTCTATTAAATTATGTCTATAAATTCCGGAATCATGTTGGGAAATATGATGGAATTTTAGATGTGACATAATTTATGGATCATAAAATAATATGTGCGCATGAGAACCTTTTGAAAGAAAAAGACTACGCAAGATTTTTAATTAAAATCAACAAGACCTCCACAATGCGGTCTCTTATTAG
>JAPKLW010007702.1:0-14561 GCA_026898455.1 Plectranthus barbatus | reverse complement strand
AAAAACTCAACAACCAATTCGACATATATTCCAACAAAATTCAACAACCAATTCCACAAAAAATGCAACAAAAATTAAACAAACAATTCCACAAAAAATCCAACATAAATTAAACAAACAATTCCAACAAAATTTCATTCAACATATTCACGGTCATTCGGCTATTTACATCGAATTTCATTCAACATTTTCAAATAAATTAACTAAATTTCTTTCGAAACTTACAAGCATGAAATAACTCAAATTCATTCCAATTTTAACATACAATTTCATTCATATTTTTTGGCCATTCTACAATATTTTAACCAACAAAATCGAACAATATTGAAACGGATTGGTGAAGTGGTATTAAGAAACTTACTTGTTGAATATTGTCGGCCATGAACAAATACAAATCGGAATCGATTGATTTTTGGGCTTCGCCTCTAAAGGAAAGGGGACCAGTTTTTCGCGACAATAATTTGGTAAAAGGGGGTAGATTTCACGTGAAAGGGTTAAATATTCAAAATTTTGACCGGGTCGGTTTCGGTCGGTTTCGAGTCGGTTTCCTCATTACCGATTCCGACCCGGGTTCATTTTGTAAATTCGGGTCGGTTCCAACCGGTTTTGAGTGGAAAATCAGGGTACGGGTCGTATCCAAATAGGGTCGGTTCCAGTTCAAAAGAAACCGACTGTGTTATAAAATCTCTTCGGATTTGGGTCTTATTCGGGTCTTATCCAGGTCTTATCCGGGTCTTATCCGGGTCGATTACGATTTAATTTTAAAATAAACCTAATAACTCTCGAATATTTTGTGATTCCAATTTTTTTTATCCTCAGAAATATTTTTACAAAGATAAAAGGAATAAAATTAAATATATATTCATTGTTGTTTGAAAAAGTACCACTGACACAATGTTTTAACAGAATCTTGTACTTTTGGGTATTTTGGATATGAGTTATAAAAATTGGGTATTTTTGAAATGTCAATAGGGGTAAATGAGTATTTTGAATTTCTCTCTCTATTATATATATTAGATATGGTGTTTGAAATAAAGTGTGTGCTTAATAGAAGGACTTGAAGAATTTTGATTGTTACATTAAAGGATTGAGATTAACAAAATTGAGTTATTCAAAAAAACATATTTTTCTTAAGCACAATATATATAAATATAAAATTATAAACATGTTTTTGTCTGATAGTGTAAATGAAGGATGCAAACATATTTACTACGTACTTAGCACAAACTAATGTTAACACCGAATTTACTCCCTTTATAATTAAATTTGTTCAAGATTTTATGTTATTTGTCGTGCCTAAAATATTATATATATTACTACCTCCGCCCCATTGTATTAGACATGTATTCCTTTTCGGTCCGTCCCATTTATTAAACACGTTTCTTTATTTGACAAAAAATTAACAAAATATAATCAAAATTAACTAATGATTATTAACAAAACATAATCTTAATCACTCCGCCTACATTTCTTGACTTTTTTAAGATTGTAATTAATGATTATTTTATTAATATTTTTTGAATTAATCTTTCTTTAAATATTTATTTACTATTTGTCTTGGTTCATGTGTCACTCCCTCTTTGTCTAATAATATGGGACAGAAGGAGTATATTATATTATATTATATTATGCTCAAAAGAAGTTTTTATTTATTTATTTAATTTCGTTCATTATATAATTAATGTGGAGGTTCAGGTTAGATTTATTTTTATTTAATAAAAACTTTCTTTTTAGCATCAAGTTCCATCTCTATATATTCTTTCTGCATTAGTTGAATATATGTTCGCTTCATTTTTTCTTTGAGAAACAATAAGTTTGTTTCATTGTTTTAAGCAGGAGATTTTGTATTTGTGGTGGAATATATACGAACTACGAAGAAAGCCGCGTAATTGGTGGTAGGTTTGAAATTCATTTTTGAAAAGTGGGTTTACTGCCTCTGCCACGATTAGGGCAGTCAATTCGTATGTATCGGGTCATTATTGTGTTTGAGTTTAACGGGGTCGTGTCGTGTTCGTGCTCATTATTATCGTGCGTGTTCATATCGTGTTATCTTGTCATCTCAAGATTTTTTAATCCTAAGTGTAAAGCTGACAATTTTATTAAGGTCAATATTTATGGTGTCGGATCGTTTTCGTGTCGTGTCGATATCGTATTTGAGTTTAACGGGTTTGTATCGTGTTCGTGTTTGAGTTTAACAAGTTCGTGTTGTGTTCGTGCTCGTTATTATCGTATGGATTCGTATCATGTTATTGTATCGTGTCAAAAATTGTTAGCCCTAGCCACAATTGTATTTATTGTAATTAATGTACAATTAAAACATTATAATTGATTGAAAATTTGTGAAAAAAATATAGAGTTATTGGTGTTCAATTCACAGTGACAAAGTTTGTGCCTAAATAGAGCAATAAGAATATAAACTTTTTTTTTTGCCATTCATGAAAATTTTAGTGTTTTAAATAATTTCTGACGAAAATACTTCATTCATCCCAATTATTTGATTACAATTATTTCTTTAAGGTATTCTAATTATATAATTTTTTTTGTATTTGATATTATTTTTTCTAATAATTTATAATTGTATCCTTAAATTATATTGAAAAGTGAGAACATTAAAGTAATAATATGAAGAAAAAAGGTTAATTAATGTTTTTAAATAAGAGTAGTGTTGGAAGTTTATTTAATACTCTCTCTATCCTATTTTATTAATCCCACATACCTTTTTGGTCTGTCCCATTTATTAGTCTCATTTACTAAAATGACAATTTTTTTCACACTCACTAATAAATTATTAATTTCACTACACTTACATATATTGGTTTCTCTGCCTTTTCAATTTGAGATTAATAATAAAGGACGGAGAGAGTATGTTATTTTCATAAATAATTTTTTACAAATGTGCAAGATGAAATTGAACCATATAATTGGAAAGAAAGGGAGTATCCACTCATACATATATCAAATAAAAACAATAACGTGCATGAAATAAAACCATTTTCAACAATTAATGTATAGCAAAAATTTGCGTTAAACAAGCCTAAACAGTTTAGGCGAATTTTATTCATACCTAAATAGGTTCACCCATCCCAAATAGAGTTTATTAATCCCCAATTAGGGTATATTAGATGGGTTTGACTTTGGTTAATGAATAAAACACGCCTAAATCATTTAAGCGTGCCTAACCTAAGACCTTCCCTTAATTTATTTATTTTTAGATTAAATATGTTCTATAGTCCATCCCTATTGAATGATTTGAAGCTTTCCTTAATATTTGTTTTTAGATTAAATATGTTCTATAGTCCATCCTTATTGAATGATTTGAAACTTTCCTTAATATTTGGTGTAGGTAGAATCTAAGTCTCTAGGTAGGTGGGTGGGAACGTGTTCAACTATGGAAGCACGAGGTACAAGAGTTGTTGATGGATTTTTCATGCAAATTCGTACCAATTTTCCGCCATTTTCTCTTAGTAGTGAAAATAAAGGAGGAATAATCCCAAGTCTCGTATTTAAATATCTTAATATGTAGAATATGTATATTATTGAAATTTGTTAGAAAAAAAACTCTTTCGATCAAACTTATATAGCTAATCTTACTTGCACGCCATCTTGGACTCTCAGCAGATGTTAATCTATTAACTTAATAATTAATAATATATGGTATTTTCTTATATAAGTAATAAATTTTTTGTTCTATTATGTAATGCTCTGTGCTCTTATCTTATGACGAGCATAGATGAATAACTTAAAAATATAAATAGGGTAGGCTATAAATAGAGCCTTTGATCTATTTTATTCTGGCATACGATTAAAGCACTTTTTTTATAAAAAAAAATTCTTCATGGATTATTGAATCTTTCATTTTAGTTGAGGAATTTAATTCTAATTCCTAAGATATAGTTTTATTAAATAAGCTCAGGCCCAACTGGTGAATGATAATTTGCAACTTCGGGCGTAGCCCATTAACTCTTTTGGACAGTTTATAAGTTAACTTGGATCAAAGGGAATGTCTCATGTTAGACACGTTTAACCGGTTCATGCAAGTTTTATTCATTAATCAAAATCAAACCCATCTAATATATCCTAATTGAGAATTAATAAACCCTATTTAGGATATATGAACCCATTTGAGTATAAATAAAACCCGCCTAAACCGTTTAGGCGTGCCTAACACAAGTTTTCGCCTGAATGAAATTATTGACATGGATATTCGTTAATTTCTGATCTGTATTTGATTTATTAAAAAAAGTTTTAATCAGTATTCAAATTTGATATGTCGAGCTCAAATGTGAAAATACACGAACACAATAAAATATTTCATAAAAATAAGATTTGATTAATACTACAAGAATCCAATCCGATAAATATCCAAAATTACGAATCCAATATTATAAAAAATCAATAAGAATCTTGTAGTTATTGATTCAACAAATTATTAAAAAAAAACTAATGCACTTGTAATTATTCGATGTTTTTGATTAATTTGTATATTTAATCCAGTTAACCAATCATTATCCAAATCTAACACCGACATGAAATTTTCATGTGCTTAACAAATCAATCCAATAAGAATTCAATAAACTTCAGCTCAAATCCATTTTATTCTATCACGTCACAAATTATCAGACCTAACTCAAATAAAGTGGCAGCCTAATTAGCAGTTGATAGAATACAATGTTGTAAAACACGAGCTCACTACAACTGTGCCTCCCAAAAACCTTATAATTGACTACACATGTCAATTTCAGATTCCCATGTATTCGGAAATATGAAAATGAAAGTGATAAAATAAGAGAGAGAGAGAGAGACTGCAATGTGGCAGAAGATCTATAGATAGGATCAATGTCTGAGGCAGATTCTATAACACACTGCCAATGAGAAGAGTTGGAAATGCAAACTTGTGTTCTTTACTAGGCAACAACAACATCAAATATTTCTCTCATATTGATAATTATCCATAGTTTATATATGTATGTAGTGTAACCAGTCACAGAAATCACAGAGTTTACTAAGATAAAAGTGAGCACCATTTTTATGAGGACACAAGTGCCCTAAAGACAGCTTCACTTAGTGTAGCATTGTATAGCAAAAGATGGCCAGTGTCAGGAACTTCATGATACTGAATCCAGGGAAGTTGCTGGGACAAATATCGATTTACCTTGTATGGAATGTACTTGTCTTCGTATCCTTGCCAAAGATGAACCGACCCTTCATTATTAGGGAAAGGATTACTGATATCTGTCGGATCAAATCCCCATTCTCCGAAACCCACCATTAGGTCTCGATGCAAACATTCATGGACACCTTGCTGCCGCACCTTCTCCTGAAAATAGCAGGTGCAGAATTCTGGCTATTGATCAAGGATATCATTGGTCATAACATAGTAGTATGAGTATGGACATTTACCTGACCCACTTTTGGGGTTTCAGAGAGCTGTTTAATGATTTCTAGGTCTGATCGGCTAAAAGCATCACTAGTTCCTTTCATGATACTCAAATTTGTGAACCATTTTTGGGTCATCCACCAGTTAAGAAGCCAGGGGGCGTGATGTGCAACTCGAAATGTCCACTGATCTGGGACAGGCAATGACCCAAAGGCTTCTTTTGATAGTTTAGCAGGTAAGCACTTCCACCAAAAGTGAACCAAGGGAACTACTAGTGCAACTCCTGATAATCTTCAAGAGTGAAAAATATGTATAAGCTATATCAAACTTTATTGTAAATCATGCCTATTTAAGAGAAAAAGGTTTTCCAAATCAAAATTATCAGAGGATCAATATTTCATTTGTACAATGAGATAAGAGAGTTTGAAGTTAATCATACAAGTTACCTGTGTGAAATGTATTTTAGGCAGCCGTAAGCCGGATAAGCACCCATTGACACGCCAATAACATAGAACCTGGGCCCGAGACCCAGCTTATCAGCCAACTCCTGGATATCAAATGCTTCACTTTTCAGAGACCTTGCAGGATTTGGATCACTTTCACCATAACCAGCACGATCAAATGATAGGATGTATATGCCTAACTCCTTTAGCAGCTCCTGGGGATTGGAAAATTGAAGTATAGTTGTTACCTGAGAAGTTTTTTTACAGAAATAATCGAGAGATAATGCATAATTCCTTATGTCCGGTGTTATTTTTAACAAATCTAAGTGGCTTGAGCCTTCAGTATTGTATCTCTGACTTCCTGTAGAACTAGAATATGATCACTTTCTTAAAAACTATTAAAGAAACTAGAATAGGATCAATTCCAAGTATAAATGACCAGTCCATTGATCTTCAGTAAATCTCACATCCTATAAATCTCCCCTGCTCAAGCATTGAAAAATCATTTAATTTCCGACATAGAAAGAGTATGGACATTCTTGTAAAACGGAACTAATGAAAAATCAGATTACAGGGAATATGACAACACTAATCCTAACAGCTAAAGTAGAAGAAATAATAATTCAACAATATTCTAATTTTGCCTAGCAGACAAGTAACCTAATCTGTGCATGTAAATCCGCGATGAGTGCCTCTTCTAACTTGGTTACACTGAAACAAAATTATTTATATCACACTTCATCCAAACATACTGTATTTCGAGCTCATGTTCATAATTTTATGCAGATACATGAGAGACTAAAAGTCCATAACTGCAGGTTCACTAAAAGCAGAGTAATTTGAGAATCAACAGAGTTTGCTTACATCAGAAAGATTTATGTTGAAGTCTTTAGAATCATCAAAGCCGTGGGAAATTATTATCTTGTGCTTGGCCTCTTCCTTGGAAACACCTCTTTCCTTGTATGACAAATGCCTCCCATCATCAAGTTTCACCCTCGGAGAAGTCACCGGAGGACCACCGGGCGTACCACATATTTTAGGAGGAGGAGGCCGAACTGCAAAATAAGCATATCCCAAACAACCCACCAGCACTCCAATTGCTACCTGGGCAATCATATCTGCAACATATAGTAGTGAAAAACCACGGAGTATATTATCAACCCCCAATTTGCTTGATTACACTTCAAAATGAGACTCATAAAACGCACAATTAGATTCTACCAAAAAAAAAAAAAAAAAAAAACGAATCCTTGATTAATTGGTTAACTTAATAGAGATGTGTGGCTATGAAGCAAGAACCTTACTTAAAAAAACTTCATAGGTTGGGGTGATTATTCATTTATGCATCGGAATTTGAAAGAAGCTGATCACAGTCACCTACGCAAATTAAAACACGTCTCTGCCAGATTTAGAAAACACAACCACTTAGCGACTAAAATAGATAACAACGTGAGAAAGAGAAACTAGTCCACATTTTCTCAAACTTTTCTGATGCCAAATCTAATTATAGGAGTCATACTCAATTTTCAGAGATGAATTTACCAAATCACAGCAAGACGACTGCACAATGCCCTATCGATCACATCCATACCATCATTATCAAAAGTCGACTGAAATGCTAGCTAGTAAAGCAGCAATTTAGAAAAAACCCAAATTATGCAAATTCAATCCACTAAACCAAAGTGCATAAAGCAGAGAAGAAAAGCTAACTTGATGTTAATTTGAAGTTGTTTCTTCCAATACTGTTGGATTTCCTAGTGTGAACCCTAGCTGATGCAGCAGATATTTTCCTGGTGGCGGTTCCTGCCATATCCAGCCTTTATAGAGAAAAAGGCGCATCAATTTCAGCAAAACAGAGAGAGAATTATTTGAAAATGACTGTAAACATGGAGAAACTTATCACTGATGCTTCATTAATCATTGATTTCTCTGTTCTGTTCCAATACAAAAACAACTTTTTTATACTACCTTCTTCTACCACTTTATTAATCTTAATTTTTTATTTTCGCATATCTCATTTAATCTCATTATAAAAAAATGAAAACAACTACTCCGTCCCTTGGCATTAGTCCCATTTTACATTTTCGTCTCTCTCATGGAATTAGTCTCATTTCCTAAAATGGAAAAAAATCTCCTTACATCAATAAAATATTAATTCCACTACACTCACAAACAATGTTAATTGTGCCAAAAGCAAATGAGACTAATGTCAAGGGACAGAGGGAGTATTAATTAAAAAGGAGCATAGTAATATTTTTGGATGTTTTGAAAAAACTTCATTGGATATGCATTTGGATAAATAGAAAACATAATATCTGCTTTGCCATTTTCAAATAATTCCTTTTGTAATAATGTATGTAACCCGTCAATCCAAATGATTTCAAATGTTAATTTTAAAAATAAGAAATATAATGGAATCAAGTCAAATTTAATACTCCCTCCGTCCATGAGAATTGTACCCATGAGATTTGGCACAACAACCAATGCAGTAAAGATAGTGAGTGTGTATTAATTTTTCATTTTAGGTAAGAGGACAATCGAAGTGGGACGGACGAAAAATGAAAAATGGACAATTGAAGTGGGACGGAGGGAGTAATATTTATTTTAATTTGATTTATTTATCATTGAATTGAACTTTGGATTTCTTTTATTAAATAATACTCCCTCCGTCCCACTTCAATTGTTCACCTTTCCTTTTTCGTCCATCCCATTTAATTGTCCACTTACCTAAAAAGAAAATTAATACACACTTACTAATAAAATATTAATTTCTTCTATCTCTTATAATATTAGTTATTGTGCCCACTTTGAAGTGGACTAATTAAAGGTTTCAGATCACTTGTTCCAAAATAGTGTTCCACCTCCTGTACGCCCTATATTTTTAGAAGAAAAATCTCTTTCGCCTTCACAAAAATCTTTCGAAAATCTCTTTTTCTAGAGGAGAATGGTTTCTTTTCCGGACGCCGTTGAGGAAGCTCGCTGCTGATGCTGCTCGACCGATTGAGGCAGGGCATGGGCCCCGTCGTCGCCACCACCGCCGCCGGCACTCTCTTCGTCATTATGGTTTCCCTCTTGTACAATATCACCACCATCCAGACCCGCACTGTTGAAGCCGGCGATGTTAATCCAACCGACCAGGTTCTCTTGGCCAATCAACTTCTCGAAGCATCGCTCTTGAGTAAAAGAAATATCCCCAAGCTCTTGCATCATCTAATTTTTAAAGTTTTTGTGTAATTATGATTAGAGGAGCAATTAATTAGAGTATTAGACTGCTATTATTGAGCAATGTTTTGCGTTAGGGTTCTTTTGATTACTGAAAGAAAATTGTGGATTCATGTAATGATTTCTCATTATTGCATTGCATAGTAATTTTTTTTGTGACTGTAGATTGGGATTGGGGGGAAATGTGTGATTGATTGTGCAGGTTTTGCTTTATTCTTGGCTTTGAAGTCGTGCTTTTTTCTTGTATAGACGAACATTTGAGCAATTTGTTGCTGCAGACGATTCAGTTGGCCTTCCCTCTCTCTCTCTCTCATCCTTGGTTTCTAATATCATCATCCCAAAGCTTCATAACGATTTTACAGGTTCGATTCCCTATCCTTGGTCGGATCAGGAGCTCCGTAATGGGATTGCTTGGACAGAGGATGAGTACCGGTATGTATTCCTTCTTCTTCTTCTTCAACTTCCACATTTTTTAAAACCATCCATTATCAGAGAATTTAATTAATGTGCTTTTATATAAATTGTTGTAGGCTCTCTTCATTTTGTGCACACTAGTCATAAGAATTGGTGTGAATCTTGAACCTATGATGTTTCACATTTCTTTCATCTAGGTTGATGGATGATTGTCTTGGATTAGTCATGGTATATGACTAATCTTGTTTTCCCATCTTCCCTTGTAGCTGTAAATGAGGCTGGCTTTGTGTTGTTTCTGCAGTTCACTAATGTTACTCATTTCAGCCAGTTTTCAGTTTTGCTTGCTGCGATTGCTTAAGCTGTCTGAATATTTTACCAGATTTTGATACAAATAGTTGTTTAAGCAACTGAAATTGGACTTAAATGCTTAATTTGCTGCTTTGTGTTTCATTTTCATTGATTGGTGTGAAAGTCACAAAGTGAGAACAAGATCTAGTTCATGGTTTATGCTTTATTGCTTATTTTCCCTTCTGATTCCAGACCATCATCCTTCATTGTATGCATGTATGATTTTGAGGTTTAAGTAAATAAAAAAATTAGTGTTCCAAATCTGTTTATAGCTTTCTCACTGAAAATTCCTATAACTGCTGCATACTAACTTTTCTCAAACAGAAGTTGCTACGAGCTAATCATGCTCATCTCAATGCTAGACAAGCTTTTTAATCTGCAGCAATACTTTGTATTCTTGAAATTACTTGTTATTTTGCTTCGTCTGGTTATGCTCATGCCACGCTACGTTGAGTCTAGGAAGCAGTTCAACATCCCCACTTACATTGCTATATGCAGAGATTTGTCTCTTTGCCTGTTCATTTGTAACTGAAGTGAATGGAAGATAAATATGTCACATCTCATTTCATCACTCATCACACATTAGGAAAGTCTAGTTGTAAATGTAACTCTCCTTTAACAATAAAAAGGGAGAAGAAGGCTTTCTCGGATCTACTATTCTTTTTTTTATTTATGATCATTATTATTTCAAGTATTTATAATTGAAGCTAGAATGACACAGCCACATGGTGGAGGCCACATCTCATTTTCATATTCATATATTTTCTTTTTGTGAAGAAAATAATTTACAGTCATTCATGATTTTATTCATTTATGTATATGATAAATTAATAATATAAGTAAACTACATGAAAATTAAATTGTATTAGACTAAATTTTTTATGACAGTTGGTACCATGATATTTGAATTTGTGAGTTATTCTGATATAAATCTGCTAAACTTTGTGCATTCATTGCAGACTGCTTCAGTCCTTCTAGTGGCAATTGAGTACATAAGGTTCCTTCACGAACAGGTTACGGTAGGATTCTTTCTTGCTTCCCAACTATTTAAATAATAGATTACAAATACTGTTGTTGCTTTTGAATTGGAAATTGATCTTTGTTTGAGCATCGACTTCAATGAAATCACTAGTTTTCCTGTTGGAGTTTGTAAATGGCTAAACTTTAATTGTAAAACATATTTTCTAATTTAAGATGAGGAGGATCATGTGTTCATCGAACTTAAATGATTTGGTTAAAGAGTTTGAATTTCCTTAATACTGTTTCCCTGTTTTACATTTGTGTTTACCACAATTTGCTCAGGAAAAAACAAGACTTTGCTTGATCGGAACAACTGAGCAGCCCAAGATTAAACTATTTTCTTGATACCAATTTGTGAGTATGAATACCTTTTATAATCAGATTATTTTGAAAGATAAGTCTCTGTTTCAAATCTGGATTACTTTTATAATGAGTTTTACTTGGGCCAGGTGAATGAGCTGCTCACTAGGTTCATTCTCTATAAGTTTATAACACTCACTAAATTGCTGTTTGATCTTGGGGCTGTTCAGATCAAAGTTTTTCAATGTATCCATCATGCGGTTGTCCCATTCAGGATTTCCACCCATGTTATTCCTGGAAATATATATTGCAGAAACAAACAGTACTACTATATCAATGCCGGTCGCAAAACGGTCGCGAAACGTGATTTTGCAACGGGAATCACATTGTTTTGCGACTGATATTCCCGTCGCAAATCCAGAATATTTTTGTAGTGATTTACTCCAGGGATGAATGCTCTGTGTTGGCTGGGGATCAACAGGTGTCGTGCCGTATTCGGTTGTCGAAAGCATCTGTAGCTAAAGGAAAACTAAAATTTCATTAATTAGGAAGCATCCTTGCCATTGCCTACGGAGTTGATGTCAAAGTTTTCTTTAGAATACTGCACTTATTTTTTGTGTAAAACATTGGCTTTGGATGCAATTTTATGTGTAATTTATGTACTCATGCAACTCCCATTTAATAAATTTCTTTCTTAATTGTATTTAACCTGAGGTTCTTGCTACTGCGGATGATGATCTTAGTTGTAGGGGTGACAATTGTTGACATGATAAGATAACCCGATGTGAATTTAACATAATGACACAAATACGATCCATCACAAACCTGAAATACGATAATAATAAAAAACATACAAAGTATTAGCATTAAAAGCTAAAAATCTTGTACACGACATGATAACCTGACACGAAGACATGAACACAACACGAATTGCTGCCCCTACTTAGTAGGCGCAAAGGCCATAATTCTTTCTTCTGTCCCCTGCTTCAGTTTTGATAGAGTTTTTCTTCAGATAAGATCAAATATTGTTGTTTCTCAACTACTCGATGTTGGAATCTAAAATCTCTTACAAAACAACTTGTAAAGAAAGGGCATTATTATATATGGCTATGGAGAAAGCAAGAAAACTTGATGTTCAATCACTTTGATGTTCAGACATATGTTGCTTGAAATGTAATTTAAATTTGAGTCTTCACAATCTTGAGTTCTTTGAGCCAAGCAGTGTGCAAGGGGCAAGGATCTTCTTTGCCTTGAGCAATCGCCTTCTCTGAGAGAGAATAGAACCATCCATTCCTCCATTTGAATTGCAACCACAAATCCACACTCATTTCCAAACTCATAAAAGAACAGAGTTGAAGTGAACACCAAATAGTCTGGTTTCATCACCTGTGGATGACATTTCTGTCATGCAGATACTTCAAACCATGTAGGATCTGCCGTGTGTAACCAGAAACTTGTGGAACTCGGAGGTCATACTTTTGGTAGAGTCTCAAAAGGGAGCCTTGAGTGACTAGCTCAAGAAAAATATAGAGATGTGATTTATCCTATTATACAGGGGAAAAAAAAAGAAACAACTTAGCACAACTTTTGGTGTTAGATAAAGAATAAAGTCAGATGATATTATCAAGAAACTAACATGAAATTAGAGAACAAAGAAAAATAACAACAGTAAAAGCAACACAAAATCATTTCAACAAGTATACCTTCTCTGTGCCGTAATACCGGACAATGTTTTCATGTTCAAATTGACTCAGATGAGTAATTTCCTGAACAGAACAAAAGGAATTGGAAGATCAGAGGTGTTAGAAAAGAAGATGCAACTTCTGCACTGGTCAATTTCATTTGGGAAGTAAGGACCTGTTCAAGTTGGATAATACGTTGTTTTCCCTCCTTCCCTTGATCAAGCGAAGACACTTCCTTTACAGTGAAAAAGAATCCACCACTAAATCATAAAAGATAATTAAGTTATTTCAGGCCAAGATTCAGTGTCTGATGTCTCATACCACATACTAGTATGTTACAAATCTTCAAGCAATAACATCCCTGCTCCATGCAAAACCAGATGCTGAAACACACCCGCAGCAGCAAAAAACTGCAGCAGCACCCTGTCAACAACACACCCACCAGCTGAAATTCACAGCAGCAGCCCTGCACACTCCAGAACTACCTGCTGAACCAGCCAAACAGTTGCAAAACACTGCAACACCAACCCCTGCTGCACAACATCACTGCAGCAAATACAAACACACAACCCCCAACATCTGAAATTCGCAGCAGCAGCAGGGAGGTTGGGGAGGATGCATTTGACGGCAGCAGGTGTTCCTCGCCAACCAGCAAGTACATGTAGACAAGAAAACAAATATTTTATATATAAAAAAGCACATGAATGGAAATGTGAAATATGAAACTGTGGCATCTATATACATTGTCAACCATATTTGTTTTTTAACATTTCAACTATTATGTGGATCGGTATATTGTATGTAATAAAAGTTTCCTGTAGTATTTGTTTCACTTAGAAAATAATCAGATTAAACTTTTTATATTTATTTAAAAACTAAAAGGTGACTGGGGTTATAGGCTTTTTACTTCTAGCAAGAGACAATCATTAGTATTCAGAAAATGAATCGAGACCTTCCCTATCAAAGTTGAATTTGTGAAGTCTAGCTCAGAAGGTTCAATTTCTCAGTCACACTTATTAGGCAGAGGGGGTGCAAGAGGTCTTGGCTCAAAATGACTTCCACTCTGGCCCTGCAAATTGGTGATCTTCATTATGTTGACTTGCACTTGCTGCAGGAACCTTTGAGGAAGTCTGTCATGCCCCCAAACCGGGCTTATGCGACAGTCCCACGTGCGGACAATGCACGCTAAGGGTTTTGAACAATTTAGAAATGCTTGACAATAATGAAGTTGAAATAGTTTGGAAATTGTTCGAGTTTAACATAAATGATGAATTAAAATGGCGGAAGCGATTTGAGTAGAATAATTTAATAAGCTTTAAATATGCTTCATTGAATTTGAAGTGAATATATCTTAACATAATAATAGATGAAGCATAACGAGATCAAAATGGATTATTCAATAACATGCGTGGCGAGCAATAAGATATGTACATGCTCGAAAGAGGAAATTCAAATAGATTCAAGTAATGACCTCCACGCGGGTCTTACGCCAAGTACAACTTGGAACAATAATACAAGTTTGCAAAGAAAGTAACCAATTGGGTCTATGTATGAAGACATAGCCCGCAGCTCATGTACCGGAATAATATCAAAGACCATGAATAGCATGCTAGGTAAATATTCAACTTGATAGGGATCCAAACAACAAGGGAGATAAAGATAAATCATTTGACTCGACTCGATTAATGCTTGGAGGGGATTTCAAAAAGGGACATGCCTCAAGGTAATAAATAAGAATGTCAACATATAACAAAG
>JAPKLW010007701.1:0-14562 GCA_026898455.1 Plectranthus barbatus | reverse complement strand
GATAAGAGATGCATTTCATTGAGAAGATATTCGCATTACAAAGATGTACATGTAAAAATGTGACAAATACAAAAGGGATTAAGAAACACTCCAAGCAAAAGGATTTAGATCCTCCAAGTCCTTCCGGGCTTTCTCAACGCGAGACCTAGAGTCCTTCAAGCTTTTGCGAGACTCTTCATTACGCGAGACCTAGAGTCCTTCAAGCTTTTGCGAGACTCTTCATTAAAGGTAGCATTAATCTTGGACAACTCTTCCTTGAGGTCGCTAATCTTGCTCTCTGCAGTTGAATAAGAAGTCTTGTGCTTTTCTAATGACAATATCAAGACTCTCTTCTTCTCATCTAATTCAGCAATCTCTCTTTATAGACTCAATGGCTTCAACATCTTCAATATGTTTCTTGACTTTTTTTTGCACGTTGCATTAGGGCATCAATAATAAGCATCAAAAGCAGCAGCATCAGCAAAAAGAAATCTAACAAGGTTTTCGCTTTTAATCCGTTAGACACTCCTAGCCCTAATTTTACTTGGAAAAAGGGTGGCAAAGCACATAAATTAAAATCAATTAACATTGACAAATGCAAAGCAACCAAACATCCCACACCAAAGAGAGAAATATCCCCCTCTTCCCGAAATACGTTCTAGATTAGTAAAAACATACATCTTATGCCAATTAAACGATATTCACACACAACAAAGACCACAAACAAAAAAATCCAATAATTGGAACACGAAAGCAAACATAAAATAGAAACCAACTCAATTTAAAACTAAGCAACATCCATTTATTTAAACACGATTGCAAATTAAACTTGAAACACCGCTATTTACAACTAAGCTAAGTAGATTTTCGTTTGAGGGGAAGGGGTCGGTGCGTGAAATCACCTCTTCTCCCCGCCGGGGTAGTATTCCTGGGGGGCGTCGGAATCACTGTCGGAATCGTGGGCGGAGGGACGGTTGA
Organism: Plectranthus barbatus; assembly: GCA_026898455.1. NCBI lineage: Eukaryota > Viridiplantae > Streptophyta > Magnoliopsida > Lamiales > Lamiaceae > Plectranthus > Plectranthus barbatus. Next base: position 13,605 of record JAPKLW010007701.1, on the reverse strand, counting down.
GATCAGAAATGGTACGGATGCTGCCGGTTCGGCTGGAGGAGGGTTTTGAGGGTTTCTTGTCGCGCGAAGACATTTCTCCTCTCCTGATTTAGATTAATTCTTCGCTAACGGAAGAGAGATATAAAAGTAGAGACAATAAGAGCGATTTTGATTTCAATTTCTAGACTAGACTTTATATTAATTTAAACTTTTTTTTTATATAAAAAAAAGTTGTTATAGGTCGGGCTTAATAAGACCTTCGGCCTAGCTTAATTAAAGCCAGTCGGGCCAATTTCGTAAATATCATATTTAGATTTTTTAAAAATGATGATTCTAAATACAATCATATTTTTTATAAACATAATCCCTTCAAAAAATAAAAAATTAAATTATAATATAATATTACGATTTTAACTTGTAACCCTTAATATAAAATTTAATTAAAATAATTAATACCATAATGTAGCTCCATCTCTATTTAAACCAAAACCCTATTTTTATTGCAACTACATCTCCAAATTTATCATGTATACTACTCCCTCCGTCCTGGATCATTAGTCTGGTTTGAATTTGGCACAAATACCAATACGAATGTAATAAGGGATTCTAATGGTACAATTAGTAAAAGTGATTAACACTTAAACAAAAAAAAAGAAAAAAAAATCGAAATTTGAAATTTCAAAACTGGAGGCAAAAACAAAAATTATTTCATCAACCAATAATTGAGTTGTCGGCCCCTAACGCGTCCTCCGTCCCGGCGGCATCGACGTCGCTCGAATCTGTGAAAGATGGCAACATGAGGTACAAATCGGCGGTAGAAATAGGAGACAGAGACGACGGCGAGAGCGGCGCGTCTGATTTTTCCCCGCGGACAACGTCGTCACCAGCTACGGTGACAGAGGACGGCGAGAGAGGCGCGACAGATTTTACAGGTGATGGAAGAGTTAGGGTTTTCGTCATTGCGAGGAGAAGATTAGAGTGGTGAGAACGAGGAGAGCGGAGGGTGGGGAGAGCGGCGCACGGCGCTGCCGTGGAGAGATTCAGTCGGGGAAGGGTTTTCCTCGAAGAGGAGAGAAAAGCTCGGAGATTCACTGTGCGATTTTAGGGTTAGGGGAAATCGGAGGGTGGTGAGAACGGAGGTGGGGAGTTTGAGATCGGAGATGTGAAATTGTCGAAGAGAGAATCAAAGAGGAGAGAGGAGTGAGTGATGCGGCGCACACAGTAGTGTGAGGACTGTGTGTGTTGTTTTAGGGTTGGGGAGGGTAGGTTAGGTTTTTAATTTTATTTTGTTAATTAAATTAATTGATTAAGAAATCATTATTTTTTGTTAATTAAGAGATTAAATCATTATTTTTTGTTAATTAAGAGATTAAGATACCCTAATTTTTTCTATTTTTGGAAAACAGGACTATTATTTGGGACAGACGAAAAAGGAAAATATGACTAATGATCCGGGACGGAGGGAGTATATGAAGAATGACATGGATCAATAGGAATAAAATTTTCGAAATATCATTCCGGAACAATAGAGGCTGGGTGGGCATAATATTAACAAGTACATAATTGTTGGATGCCCCAAAAGATTAAGAGCATAAAAAAAAATCTCATAATTCACTCAGCCATTTTCAATGGCGGCTTCCACATCATCACAAAATCCATGGAAATTATCCATAGAATCACTCTAAGTAGATCGGGAATAAGGGCATCACCTCACCATACCAGAACCTGCATCACAGATTGATTTTGAAGACTTGCCATCACAGATTTTTCGATTAGAAGAAGGCATCCAAATTCAATCGGGCCATAGTCAAACAAAAAAAATTAGATAGATTACAATTACAACCTTAATATTCCATCAACCGGTGTTTGTGAGAAATCTTAATATAAGTTAGACATAAAAATTTATTTTTTGGGGTTTTTGTTTAAATATAGATGGAGCTACTTATTTGAGTTTTAATTTTCATTAATTTAGTTAAATTTTGAATTGTGGTTATATGGTTAAAATTGTAATAGTATTATATTACAACTTGAATTATTATTTTTCAAAGAAACTATTTTTAGTAAAAATGAGGTTGCATTTAGAATCATCCAAAAAAAACTATTTAGCTAAACAGGTCCAGACTCGAACTCAAAAATAAGTTTACTGAACCTAACAGACTGACCTTTTAAAAATAATCATATATTATGTAATTAATAAAATATACTCCCTCTGTCCCGCCAGATTAGTTCATATTTTCATTTTCGTCTGTCCCGCCAGATTAGTCCACTTTCCTAAAATGAAAAAAAAAATTCTCACATCAATAAAATATTAATTTCATTACACTCGCAAACATTGATTACTGTGCCGAAACAAAAGTGGGCTAATCTAATGGGACGGATGGAGTATTTATTATCTATAATTAAAAGCATATTTATGATTTATGCATAAAAATATAGTAAATAAATTATTTATTACTAAATAATGTATTTATCTAATTATTAAAAATACATTAGAAATTTAAAAAGTAGGCTGAAGTAGACCTTATACAAATTAAAAATCAAACATGTTTCATTAAGAAGGTCATACTTATGCCTACAAAAAAATCTACCATAGATAATAGGCCGGGTTCAGGTCTCTTTAAATTATAACAGACTTAGGCATACGGGACCAAAATCCAGCCTAGTCCGGCCTATTCTCGCCACTAATTACACGCATATTAATATTAATGTTTTGTAAAACGATTCCCAATTAAATTAAATAGAAATTAATATGGATGATTCATATTATTTTCATATTTTAGATAATATTTAATTTTAAATTTTTATTATTTTTTCATTCTCCATTATTATATATTTTTCTAAAAATGAACAAATTCTAACTTATTTAGTTTAAATTTGTTTGTCACATATTATACTTCAATTTAAGGATATTTTCACGATCAATCATTCAAATCCATATTGCATATATATCCAAAATTGAGAATCTGCACAAAATTGCAATTAATACTTATTATTTACATATAACATTTTTATCAATCGCATTTTTTAGATGATAATTAACATGTGTGAAATGCTTGAATAAATGTTGTTGGGGCCAGGCCCACGAGGCCCAAGCCCAAGCAGATAATTTGACCCATGCGGACGGTCCACTACCAAAAACCCAGTCGCCCGGACCAACTGAACGGCAAAACACTTCCAAGTCAGGGCCTCTATGCTGAAGATGCTAGAGCCTCGGTATCGAGAGATTCAAGTCATCGGTGGCGAGGAGCCTCAAAGAGCAAAACCCTAGCGGCATGGCGGCGCACGACCGTTGCAACCCTAACTACCCTGAGAAATCCGGAACTACACTGAAATTCACGGCGAACAGTTGAAGCTCGACATTTAGGGTTAGGGTTCCCTCTTCAGCCTCTATCGTGTCTATAAATAGAGGTCTGGGGGTTCATTTTCGGCAGGCACTCTCCCTTAGAAAATCATAGCCGAAACTCTGCCAAATTCTCGACAGATCTTTTTCTTCTTCGCATCGGATGTATCTACACTATTTCGTTTGCCAATTATGCATTTTTTAGTCGCTTATCTACGTTTATTTCCCTTATTCTTTGTCATTATTTGTTATCTTTAATAAAGTTCTAAGGGCTCCATTTTCTCGTGAAATCGAACCTCAACATTTGGCGCCCACCGTGGGGCCCTTGGGACTACATTTTCGTTGTTTCAATGGCAGGTAATATCGAGAAAGTGGGAAATCAAACAAAGAAGACGACTGGGGCCCTCCCCGTCAAAGCCGACTGGTTCGAGGGAACTCATCCCTGTCGACGAGTTGGTACGGCAGACTTTGCAGACCAGCGGCGCCCAAGCTGTGCCCCCGGATCTGCTGAACACTATCCTGGCGCGACTGGCCGAGGAAGCTGAAGAGAACTGACGCCAAGCGAAAGAGATGGACTCCAGAATCATGGAGTTGCATGCAACTAATCACGCCTTACGAAGGGAGAACGAACAGCTTCGCAAGGATAGCGCGAACAAAAAGCAACCCTTCATCGAGGAACCCCTCACTAGCGAGAAGCCGCCCAACCCCCGCAAGAACCTGGCCTTCGACCTGGACGAAATTGACAACCTGAATACACCTGCAGGATTAGGTCTCGGGAGTGGACTCGCGGGAGCAACAACCAGCAAATCAACGGAGTGCCTCGTCATCGAGCGTCTGCAAAGTGAGTATGAGAAACATCTCGAGGCTCGAATGGCGAACTTCGAAAAACTCATCTCTCGGATCCCAGGAGTAACAGCGCCAGATGCTCTGATACCACGCGACAGCTATGCTGACTCGCCTTTCACACCCGACATCACCAATACGGATGTCCCGGCAAGATTCGTGCTGCCCTCGTTCCAGCTCTATGACGGAACGATCGATCCGGAGGACCATATTGCTCTCTACAAAGAGAAGATGCTAACCACCTCAATCTCTGGCGAACTTCGCGAGGCGTGCATGTGCAAGAGCTTCGGGTCGAGTCTGACCGGCCCCGCTCTCCAGTGGTTCGTAAACCAACCGAGGTGCTCATTCTCGATGTTCTCCGAGCTTCACATGGCTTTCAGAAAGCAATACTCAAATTGCAGGCGTGTGGCGAAGCACCCCGACGCGCTTAACAGCATGCGCATAAAGAAAGGAGAATCACTAAGGTCATACGTCGGCCGCTTCAACCGAGAACTCGCCTCAATACCAAACTGTCCGCCCCTGACGGCGGTCTTCGCCTTCAAGAATGGTTTAGACGTGTCCTCAAAGCTCTACCGCGACCTGACGAGCCATCCCTGCTATGACATGGACTCCGTCCTCTCGCAGGCTTGGGTCGAGATCAACTGGGAGGAAGACGAGCTGAATTGCATCGCACGGTTGATCGAGCAAAAAGCTTATGAGCTCGCCAGTCAGCATCGAGGGGATCGACCGAGGACAGGTTCCTCGAGTTCAAGATACGTGGATCGAAAGGATTTCAGGACCGAGCGTCGGTCGCAACAGGATCACCCGTATAGCCGAACACCCCGAGCCGGTGAAGTACCCTACGGCCTCAGCATCAACCAGAATTACTTGGTTAATAACGTACTCAAGGGACTCGGTACCGCCGTGAGGTGGCCCGCCAAGATGAAGTCCGACCCAAAGACGAGGGATACGAGCAAGTACTGCGATTTTCACAACGATCACGGTCACAAAACTGAGGAATGCCAGGCATTGTGTCTAGAAGTCCTCGAACTGTTAAAGAAAGGATTCCTTACTGAGTACTTGACCAGTAAAGGAAAGAACACTTGGACGAGGGGCAGGCAGACCAACCCCACTGGAAATGCAGAACCTCAGAACAAGCCGCCTCCCACTGAGCGAACAATCCATGTGATCGTCGGAGGGTCAGAAATTAGTGGAAGGTCACGCTCTGCGGCCAAGAGAGCCCGCAGAATCCTCAATCACGAGATCCACCACGTTGGCCCCGTGCAGCAGCATGAAACGATCGAATTCAACTCTGAGGACACACCGGGGCTCATTCACCCCCATCATGACGCACTCGTGATATCACTCTTGATAACAAACTGTCAAGTGAAGAGGCTGCTTGTGGATAACGGCAGCTCCGCGAACATTATGTTCCTCCGAACGCTGAAAGAGATGCAGATCCCTATGAGCAAGATAGAGCCGGTAACCATGACCCTCTACGGCTTCAATGGGGGCCAGCTGCAGACGGTTGGGGAAATCACTCTGCCCATGTACTGCGGAGGCCTAAACTTGGATGTAAAGTTCCAAGTTGTAGACGCCACCTCCGCGCATAACGCCATCCTGGGGAGACCTTGGATTCACGAGCTCAAAGCGGTTCCCTCATCGTATCACCAGGCGCTAAAATTTCCTACTCCCTGGGGGATCCAGACTATCCGAGGCGAACAGAAAGCATCGAGGGACTGTTACTACGCCAGCTTCCGAGCCGTCTGTTCACAGCAGCATGACTCTATATCGACCCCTATAGGCCGACCCGAAGCTGAAGAACTAGAGGAGGTAGCCTTAGACGAGTCGATCCGACTCGTACCACTTTCGTTGGGGCAGATCTCCCCACCGACATTAGGAGCGCCCTCTTAGGGTTCCTCCGAAAGAAGGTTCACGTCTTCGCCTGGGTCGCACCGTGACATGACCGGGATCGACCCGTCAATCATCACACACCGCCTCCAGGTGGACCCAAACTGCAGGCCGGTACAGCAGCGACGACGGAAGTTCTCCACGGAGAAGAATCAAGCCATCAATGAAGAAGTGCAAAAACTCATCGACATCGGGTCGGTGCGGGAGGTGCATTACCCCACCTGGCTTGCCAACGTGGTAGTTGTCAAGAAGAAAAATGGCAAGAACCGGGTCTGCATCGATTTTACTGACCTGAATAAGGCCTGCCCGAAAGACCCCTATCCCCTACCGCACATTGACGTCATAGTCAACGCAACAGCGGGGCACGAGCTCCTGAGCTTTATGGATGCGTTCTCAGGGTATAATCAGATCCAAATGCACCCCGACGACCAGGAAAGGACAACCTTCATCACCAGCCAAGGCATTTACTGCTATAAGGTGATGCCGTTCGGGTTAAAGAACGCGGGCTCAACATACCAACGCCTCGTTAATTCCATGTTCAAAGAGAAGATCGGCAAGACAATAGAGGTCTACATTGACGACATGCTCGTCAAGTCGCTCAGCTCCCAGGATCATGTGACTCACCTGGAAGACGCTTTCCAGACCTTGGAAAAGTACAACATGAAGTTGAATCCAGCAAAATATTCGTTCGGAGTAGCTTCTGGCAAGTTTCTCGGGCATATAATGACCCAGAGAGGGATAGAGGCAGATCCCACGCAAATTAAGGCCGTCTAGGGCATAGAGCATCCGAGGTCCCCGAAAGAGGTTCAGAAGCTGACCGGGCGGCTCGCCGCCCTCAATCGTTTCATATCACGTTACTCCGAGAGGAACCATTCCTTCTTTAACACATTACAGAAGGGAAAGCGGTTCGAGTGGACTGCGGAGTGCGCAAAGGCACTCGAGGTGCTGAAAGCTTACCTGGCTAGCCCACCCCTGTTGTCAAAACCGATTGACGGTGAGCCGCTGCTACTCTACCTGTCAGTGTCGAACCATGCGGTTGGAGCTGTACTGGTACGCGAAGTAGATGGCAAACAACACCCGGTGCACTACGCCAGTAAGTCCCTACTGGACGCAGAAACTCGGTATACCGCTTTGGAGAAACTCGCCCTGGCACTCGTGAATGCCACCAGAAAATTACGGCCCTACTTCGAGGCGCACACCATCAAGGTAATCACGGCTTACCCTATAAGAGCCGTATTGTTGAAGCCGGACCTGTCCGGGCGTCTGCTCAAGTGGGCCGTCGAAGTAGGAGGTTACGGGATCCAGTATGAGCCAAGGACTTCCATCAAGTCGCAAGTGTTGGCTGACTTCATTGCAGATTTCTCTACGAACATGCAGCTAAAAGCAGAACATGAGGTAGCTCACATGACGAAGGCCGACGACACCGCCGACATATGGTCCTTAAAGATTGACGGAACTAGCAACGTGCATGGCAATAGGGCTGGAGTGGTCCTGATGGATCCGCACGGAGAAAACTACGAACGAGCTATTCGGCTCAATTTCCCAGCAACAAACAACGAGGCCGAATATGAGGTGCTCGTCCAAGGTATGCAGCTAGCCCTAGAACTCGGAGCTCGCAGGGTACGCGCCGAAAGCGACTCCCAACTAGTGGTTAATCAACTAGATGGTACTTACGCCGTGAAGGAGGAGCGCCTGAAGTTGTACCACTCCGTTATCGAGGGACTCAAAGGAAAGATAGAGGAATAGGATCTCCGTCACATTCCCCGGGAATCAAACGCCCGAGCAGACGCCCTGGCAAGCTTGGCCTCTACTAGTTCCTCCCAAAGTACTCGGCCAATCCTCGAGGTTTGGTTGCTAGCACCATCCGTCTCCGCCCAAGACGACGTCGCGCCCGTCGCCCAGGACGAAAGTGATTGGAGGGTCCCGATCACTCGATACTTAGCCGGGGAACCTCCAACTGGCGACAAGAACGACGTGACAAAAATTGAGAGAGCAGTCGCTCGCTTCACCCTCATTAACAGTGAGTTATATAGGCGTTCATTTGAAGGACCTCTCCTCCGGTGTATCGCCTCCCCCGATACAGAAAGAATACTCACCAAGGTACACGAAGGTGACTGCGGAAATCACGCCGGGGCTCGATCACTGTCTCATAAAATAATCACGGCTGGTTTCTGCTGGCCCACTCTGAAGCAGGACGCAACCGACCACATTAAGAGGTACGATAGCTGCCAACGTTTCGAGGCTTCCACCCATAAGAACGCGGAACCTCTCCACGCTTCAGTTATCCCGTGGCCATTCATGGTATGGGGAATGGATCTAGTAGGTCCCCTACCAAAGGGAACCGGCCAGAAGGATCATATCCTTATGGTAACGAACTACTTCACTAAGTGGGTAGAAGGCGAGGCCCTTGGAAAGACCCGTGACTTAGAGGTCATCAAGTTCCTATGGAAATACGTTTTGTGTCGCTTCGGAATCCCAAAAGAGATACGCACAGATAACGTGCGACAGTTCGCCAGCGAAAGGATGCGGACCTTCTGCAACACCTACGGGATAAAGCTGGTATTCTCAACACCCCGATACCCCAAAGCAAACGGTCTAGCGGAATTGACCAACAAGACAGTGATGGCAACACTGAAGAAGAAGTTAAGTCCGCACGGATCTAGGTGGGTAGAGGAACTCCCCGCAGTTCTTTGGTCCTACCGGACAACTCCAAGGACCGCTACTGGCGCCACCCCATTCTCACTCGCGTACGGGGTCGAGGTCGTGGCGCCCATCGAGATCGTCGCCCGCAGCCCGAGGGTAGAATTTGCAGATGAAGCAGAGAACCTAGGTCTACTTCAAAAGAACCTAGAACTTATAGATGATGTACGGGAGGACGCATCAACCAGAGCTTCCCGGCGACGACTTCAAGTAGAGAGGTTCTACAACAAGAAGCTGAAGCTAAGGAGCTTCCAAGAAGGAGACCTGGTCCTGAGGAGGGTGTTCCAAAATACGAAAGAGACCGGAGCGGGAAAGTTGGCCCCAAACTGGGAAGGCCCCTACAAGGTGTCTAAAGTAGTAGGGCACGGGGCTTACCAACTCGAGACACCAGATGGAAGAAGAGTACAAAACAGTTGGAACATCAAACATTTGAAAAAATACTATCACTAGTTTACAGATACGCGTGCTCTCTTCCCATTTTCTCTTTTTAATTCTTCTTATTTATCTACAACACCTTTACTAACTTGAGCGTCAGAGGGGCGATGCCCAACCTGACCTCTCCTCGCTTGCTTCACAGTTAAGTCTAAGGGTCGGCACCGACGCACTCAGTTCATCGGCTCCGTTTGCCTCCGTACCGACTCACTCGACTAACGGAGTAAGATGAAATTGACAAATAAGCACGAAGGTGAGAAAACATGCGAGCATCAACGTACAAGTGAATCAGCATATGGGTCCGCATCGAAGGACCAAAGGGATCGTGTGCGAGCCCCTTTGGCCCCCGACATCGACCTTTTTACTTGAATAGCCAACGCGGAATAAGGAAGCATAAAAGAGCGATATAACAAGCATTGGAATTATTTACAGTTCAAAACAGAGGCGTTAAAGATCCAAGTACGGAAACAACAGCGGAAACGTATGTTCAAAGAAAACAAGTTCTACAGTAAGATGAAAGAAGGAAGAGTCAGGCATCAGCTCCATCCTCAATGGCACTCTTCTGAACACCATCTTCGATTTCGACATTCAGGAAGCTGTCGGCCTCCTTTTCCTCAGGGCTCTGCGAGGCACTGGCGTCGCCAACCTGCACCTCAGTCATCACTGGCGGGTTGGTCTCGACAGCCTCAGACTCAATGTTAACTGACGGAGGGGTCGGACGGCGAGTAATATTGTCAAGATCAAATCCCGGGCACCTCCACCTGACAAGGCTGCAGATCGAGCCGGTCACCATCTTCACCAGAAGGTCGAAGGTCGACTTGAAGGAGGGATTCGCCACCAAAAGTTCCATGTCGACCCCAGTTCCCCCCTTCAACGCCTCGACTTCAGCCTCATGCCTCCTCTGCTCTGCCACCCTCTCCTCCTGTCCCTTTCGGAACCGAACCTTGAAGGCCTCGAGCTCCTCCTCCTTCTTCCCAAACTTGACCTCAAATTCGTCCATGGCCCTTTTCAACTCGCCTTCGAGGACTTTGCATCGGGTCGACAGAGTGGCACGATCCTTTTTCAGGTCGTCATACTTCTTGCGCCACTCTTCGCTCCTGAGCCGCTTCTCCTGCAGCTCGGAGGAGACCTGCGTCAGTTTGTCAGCAAGGTCCTTCCTTTTTTTTCTCTCGCCCACGAGCTCCTTCTGCGACTGGCTGATCTCGAGGCTGGCCGAATCAAGGGACTTTACGAGTTTCTCGCCGTAAATAGCGAATTCCCGAGTGACCTGCACCAAGGCAAAACTTAGTTAGAACCAAAAGCAAAGAGACAAGTCGAGGTCGAGACTCGAAGCGTTACCGCCTGAAGTTTCTCTTCCATCAGGTAGAAATCCCGCGCATAGGCGCTGTCGAAGTCGTCAGCCTTGATCTCACCATCCAGCATCCTCTTCACATGGATGGCGTAGGCAGACGTTGAAGTAGAAATGTCGGCAGCCGCGCCCGAACCGGCCAAGATAACCTCCAAACTCCTCTGCTCCGAAGAGGTTGACCGAGCTCGGGAGTCGTCCCCCTCAGCAACCTGTTTCCTCATCCTCCAATCGCCTCGCCTCGGAGGCGGGGATGTGCGGGTCGGAGGGACAGGAACAGCTGCAGGGCGGCTCAGGATGGCCACTTCGGTTGGTCGGGCAGCGGGCCCCGAACTAGAGGTATCCCCAGCACGAGCAGCTGTAGGGGTGCGAGCAGCCGCTGTCGTCTGCTTCTTCGCGGGAGGCTGCTCCTCTTCGGCCCCGAAGAGCTCACCTCCCTGTCCCTCTTTTGGGCGTGCATCACCGCTAGAAGATCGTTGGGACTGAATCCAGCCATGTCGGCAGGCAACAGCTCTTTCTTGCCCTCCTTATTAGTCCAATACTCCGCACCGACCGACCTCTTGCCACGAACCGAGTTAAATTCACGATTTGTTCGCGAGAAGGCTATGTTCACATGCTCGCTCTCCTCGGTGGTAAGGATCGGTTGCTTGTACCCTGCAAAAAAAAAAAAAAAAGAGGTCAGTAACCGAATAAGCTAAAAATCGAAGAGCACACTTTGGAAAATGCCGCACTCATAGGCACCCCGCCCTCGGACAGGAACTCTGGTTCAGTATGACTCATCGTGGCCCATATCCAGTAGTTTTTCCACCGAGGAGTATTCTGCGCGCACTTGGTAATCATCGGCTCGTTCAAAGAATCCCTCTTCGAGAAGAAGAAGTATCCCGCCTCGTACCTAGCAAGGCGATACAAAAAATGCCATTCCCTAAGCGTCGGTATACCAAGCCCCGCGTAAAAAAATATGAGGAGCGTGCCGAGCATATGGCACCAACTTATGGGGGCTAGCTGGAACGGAGCCAGCCCATAAGAAAGTAGCACCGCACTAAAAAAGGCGTGCGGGGGGGAGGCGATGCCATACTTTATGACCGGTAGAAAAAAGACCACCTCGTTGATCCGTGGGGGGCTGCAACACCTATCCGTCGGCGAGGGGAGATCATATTTCATCCTATGGCATGCAACCCCAGCCGAATACCGCATCACGACATCCTCGGTAGCGATGGAGACTGATTGCCGAATCGGATCATCGGGATTCACCTGGTCCTTCCTAACAAAAGACATGTCCCTTTCTATCGGCCGAAAAGAGTCCTCGCTTTCCTCACTCTCCTCATCCTCCTCGTCGCCATCGTGATCCATCTCTTCGTGCTCGGACACCTCTTCGGGGTTGAGGTCCATCACAGGCTGATCGTGTTCGAACCGCCCCCCTTTGCTGCCCGAGGATTCAGCCTCACGCCCGAGCAACTGCACGATACGCACCCCCATCGAACCAGAAGACGAGGATGGTTCCATGATGATCTCAACCGACGCCATCGAAGCCTAATAACTGAAACCACACCAGAAAGCACAAACACCCAAAATTGGAAAGGAAAAACGGAGGTCCCCCGCGAAACAAAGAAAACAAAAACCAAACGCACGCACGCAAACAAGCGAATGGGAAAATACCTCAAGAGTCAAATCAATCAAAATAAAAATCGAAGCACACCGCTCACCCAAATCGGACACGCCATGCACGCAACCATTCACGCAAGAACACCACAATCAAAACACACTGCTCCGCATACCATATAACACAGACGATAGTATAATACACAAAATGAGAATCAGGACGAGCATGACCGCGAAAGAGGGAACAAGTCACTGATTTATCCAGATTCTTGGCATCATTCTGACTCAAAATTCACGACACGATCAATTAAGCGAAGACGGACTCTAACGTGAATTGGGAACGTTATTAAACCCATGAATGGACAAGAACAAGACTAGAAATATCATTAAACCAAAGCAACATGCAACCAAAATCAAGCGGACAAACATTCAGAAACCGATGCAACAGGACGACTTGCGAACCACACACACAATCGGCAAGCGCAATGCCAATAAACACGCCCCCCGATTAACTAAACCCCGCAAATCAACGAAGCCCGCGGACAATCCCGAGAAGTAAGAGAAAAGCAGAAATTACGAATGAAGAAGTAAGAAAGAAGAAGGCGCGAAGGATCGAGGAGGTTACCTTATCAACATTCAAAGCAGCCGTCAAAGCAAGAGCACCGGATTAATCGCTGGAAAAATCGAGACCACCGTCGCCGTAATAGCAGTAATCGGAAAAGTAGAAGAAAAAGTGAGTTCGAAAGTGTGAAAATGACGAAGTGAAATCCGATCGTATGTATATAAGGGGAAACCGTTCGCCCACTCCAAAATGCCCTCGGAGTTTGACATAATTACAATCATGCCATCCATTGGGCGGCAAAAATCAAAAACCGTCCAAGGCAAAGCCTCGATACCGATGGCTATCGAGTGTCGATATCGACACTTAAAGACCCTCGGGTGCGACCCGTCTAGAAAACACTGAAGGCAACAAAACCCATAGCAGAGAGAACTATAACGCGATCGACACCATGTACGGGAATGTGAGACCTCCCCCGGGAACTCACCAGGTGTCCCACGATCCGCTATAACTCACCCCGCTAGCGTTCTACGGAGCCTAAACAGAGTGCACGCATAGGAGCACCGCTCCGTGCAATAGAACGTTCTCCGGAATGATTCTAACCCGCGTGACCCCCGGACTCACGCTTTAGCCCGCGGGACAATACCCCGGTATTCCCCGCACGGTCATACGCTTGCGCTCCCTCGGAACCCTCGTATTGACCAGGAGTAGTATCCCGTCTACTCTCTGACGGAGTTACTCTCTCAGGAAGTATCTCCCGGGCCCGAGGATAGTCTCTTGGACACCTCGAATTACCGCACTCTGTATCGAATCCTAACTCGCAGTTTTGATTCCACGACCTATCTCCGGATAGGCCCTGAAACCAAAAGGAGCTATTGTTGGGGCCAGGCCCACGAGGCCCAAGCCCAAGCAGATAAT
>JAPKLW010007700.1:0-14563 GCA_026898455.1 Plectranthus barbatus | reverse complement strand
TGCTCCTGTCTCTCTTTCAGCAGCCTCACGCTCCAGTTCTTTAGCCAACTTCTCCTGCTCCATAGCAATCTTTTGTAGTTGAAGTTCATGTTCTTTTCTTTGCAATTCTAATTTAGCTTCATGTTCCTTTTTTTGCAATTCTAATTGAGCTTCTAGCTCTTTTCGTCTTGACTCCTCCTTCGCTTCTTCTTCTTTTCTCCTTATTTCCTCTTTCCTTGTGGCTAACTCCTCATCATTTTTCTTTCTTCTTTTCTGGTCAGCCTTTCTTCTTTATTCCCCCTCTTTGATTGCAGCCAAAAAGTTTGTACCATAGGCCACAACTGTGTCTTTTAGAGTAGTCCTGGTGTCTGCTAAATCCTTTTGAACAACCTCAAGACTTGTCCTATTCTCAGAAATAGCCAACTTGTTTTCAGCGACCTCTAATTGTACATGAGATACATCTCCCCGTATCTCATCAACTTCTCTTCTCAGATGTGTGGTAGCTGCTTCTACTCTTCCATCAATGGCTGTTTGTAAATAAGAGTTGAAGGCTTCAGCTATTTCCGCAGTCAATGGAAAGGGTATCTGTAGTGAGGTTATGGGAGTGGCATTGAAGGAAGTAGTCGTAACGAGTTCTTGACTTGTTGGAATAGATGGTTGCTGTGTGTGACTGGTACTCGCAGCAACATACTCCTGATAGCATAATTCCTCATGCATTATCCGATTTACAGCATCCTGAACTTGTGCGGTCTCCTGGACAAACTCAGCTTCAGCTTTCTGAGTTTCCTTCACTATGTCCTGAATATCAATGTTCAGGAACTTAGCCAACTGCATATCGCGGTAATCAAATTCCAGAGCAGCACGCTCAGTGGCCTGTGCCGCTATTCGAGCTTTGAGTTTTTCTGCTTGTTGAATTTTATACTCCATCTGTCGTTTCCTGTAATCGACAGCAGCTCTTGCTTGACGTCTAGACAGTTCAACCCTGGCATCAGAGTATCCGTCGGGTACGAAGGTGGATTTAGGTAGCCCCGCAGTCTTTGAGAGAAAACGGTGTTCTCGGATAGCTTGAAGTCTACACATCACCTGTTTATCTGAGAATTGTTTCATCCCCAGAACTTGATCAATCCAATCAAAACACCAGCGTTCCTCACGTCTCCAGAAGTTCAAGCCCTTAGCAGCAAAAACCAGTGATTTCTCTTCAAAACAGAGTTGATGCATAATATAGTCACACTTCTTCCATCGTCGGAATTCTTCTGCTAACAAGCGTCCTTCCGGTGTTGATTCATCCAATTCTGTATGGAATAAATCAGCAATGGCTCTTTCTGTTTCGGATTGCACGAACAATTCGATCTCTTCAGCCATAGGGGTGAGATCTGAGTTGGACCTTTCTTCAGGGTAGACCGTTGCACACCATTGACCGATTCGTCGTAGATGATAACGTGGTCCAGGCAGCCCATTGAGAGGTACTCGGAGAGGAGTGTCTGATCCAGATGGTACCTTCCTCAGGTATTTGGCATTAAAAATCTCCTCAGATTCTCCATCAGATTCAGAAATGCAAGATGATTCAAGATCAGTGAGCAGAGAATCGTTCTCTTCGACAGGCGGCTGTGATTCATGAAGTAGTGAATCGACCTGTTCTTCAGTATCTCTTCCTCTACTCGATTCTGCATCAGTGAAGGCTCCAGACCTCCATAATTGTGAGAATACTTTATCTGATAGTCCTTCTTCTGCTAGGTTTATCTGCGATTCAGAGGAGGTATTGAGAATGGGTTCCTCTTCTGAAGCAACTTTCCCTTTTCCTCGCTTTTTGGCTTCGTCTGCTAGGCGTTGTAGTTCATCAGCAGGAGCTTTATCATCATTCATCATGGTGATATCTGCTGGAAGGTCTGTCATTCCCTCGTCTTCTGCTGGAGTTGGATTTCCTTCAGCAACAGTCATCATTGCTGGAGATTGTTCCTCGTGCACTGCATCTCCTATGGTGCTTTCCCTTTGCTGGATAGGCTGTGCTTCCAATTGGGTCTGCTTAGCAGCTCGCTTCTGGGCCATAAATTCTTCAGCAGCGGATTTGACTCGTTCGAAGTTTCTGTCTCTGCCTTCGAATGTTAGGTTACTGATGAATTTTTGGTAATCTCTTTTCTCGAGTTCCTTTAGAGTAGTTATGCATTTTCTCTTTGCTTTCCTTGTTTCCGGACTGCGCTCTTCTACAATTCTGAGAGACTTAGGCATGTAATCTGGATCAGCGGTGTCCTCAGTAACACTCTCTGTGGAGTCCTTATCTGCTGTAATAGTTCTTTCAACAGCTTTAGCAGTCTTGCTTTCTGCTTCTGCTTTCTCTAATGCTTCTTTATCAGTAAGTAGTTCCAACTTTCTACTGGTCTTTTTCTTTGCCTTAGTCACAGGAGGAGTTGTGGCGGTTCTCTTGTTTGGTTGAATGGGTAAAGCCAGTGCCCCAAGAGTAGTTGTAAGCTGTTCTGCTTCCTCCGAAGTCATGATGGCGTTGATCTGATCAACTGGTAAGTTTCCTAATTTCTCAATTTCCTCAAGATTTTTGAAACACTGATCTGTTTCTGCATTCCTCTTCAACACTGCTAATTCTTCTTCTGTTATGGGAATGGAGTGTTGGAGTGTGGGTACTGCTAAACTTGCTTCATCTGGTTCCTCTGGGGATGTTGGTTTAGCCTTGTCCACATTGGATTTCCCGGTTAACTTCCTAGGATTTCTAGTATTGACCGGCAGGAATGTAGTCTGTAGAAAGGAGTGCAACTCCACGATCTACTCCTGTGTTGGTAAACAAAATTTCTAAGAATTTACTAATCTTCAGTCCAAAGTTTACATTCGAGGAGAATGTTCCATCTATTTCCATGTGTGCATTCTTCTTGGCATGCTCTGCCCAGCGTTCAAAAATGAACTCTGCCCAATTACCCTTAACATTATCGGTTAATGCCATCATCACGGCATACTTCTTAGCAGAGAGCTCCGAGTAAGAGCCAGCATCACACTGGAGCATCTTGATTACTATCTCTGCAAGTAGTTTGTATTCCTCTGTCAAGGTGTTGATCGAGGTGTTAACCTTAAACGTACTCGGTTGCCCTTTCTCTCCTGACTTCTTCCAGTGGTTCCACCTCCTTTCCATTTCGGATATATCATTCACCTTATACTGAGAGATTTTGGTTCCAAAGTTTCGAAGTCCAAAAGTACGAGACAGCAACTCAGCATTAACTTCTATAATATTCCCATATACACATGTCTTGAATGACTTCTGATCATCACTCATAACTGCCCTAGCATAGAATTCAGCAACCATGTGCGGATGAAATTGATCAGGTTCAGCAGTGAGATACTTTACCAGCAATTCGGAATCAAGTAGATTTAAAATCCATTTGGGAAAATGTTTGTTGGCGAGAGGCATGTACAGAATCCTGTCTTTCATGATCTGGGCCACTCGTCTCCGTTCCGCCGAATGAGTGGACAGCTTCTTCTGTCTGGCCATGGTTACCAATGTGCAGTAAGGAATGGACTCATCAATGTCCTCTTTCTTCTCAATTCCAGTGAACTCGGGTGCATGTCGAACATGCAGGGGTGAGCAAGTGGTGGAGGGATAGATAAATGAGGGTTGTTGAGAAGATCCGGGATTTAGAGATTGATTTGTATCTTGGTGTGAGTCGGTTGAAGAACTTTGATTTGAGGCCATGATTGGGTAGTTTTTCTGAGAATTTTGAGAGGGTTTTACAAAAATGGATGTGAGGGGTTTCTGAAGATTGGTAGGGATTTGAAATCTAATTAGTGTATAGAAGATTTCGGAGTACGAGAAGAAATCGACGACGAGGATTGAATTCACTTTAATTTCAATCAACGGTTGGGGTTGAGAGTTAGATTGTGGGTATATCCACGTCCTTCGGAGTTTGAGTGTGGATGACGTGGCACAATCCAATCTGTCGCCGCCGTCTGAACGCATTAAATGTTTCTCCGTATGGAAAAGCAACGTCTCACGTCCGATTTGAGATTTTTAGCAGTCAAGATTTAGCAGAATCAAGCAAAAGCTACCACGTATTTCATGGTATCATCATATTAACCTCCGGTATTGCTTTTCATGCATGATCATAATCACTGCCGATTTGACCTTTTCATTAATGGATTTCTTCACTCCATACAGCGACCCTTCAACTTCAGAGATGAGCAGTCACCATAGGCTTCTCTATAAATGGCATGAGCCGGTGATTTATTTGATACGGCTTCTTGCGACTTTTGTTCTTCTTCTCACAAACTTCACTAATACTGAAATATGGAGCCAACTCAAACTCTCTTCGCTCCGCGGCACAGAATCCTCTGTGATTCTGGTTTGTATGAAGAGTAAGAAACAGAGTACTACGTAGCAGAGTGGATTATGTCCAGTCTTCATGCCAGTGGTGTGGCCAAGTTCATTTCTTTGACGCCTCATTCGTTCCACATGGAACATCTTCAGAACTTCGTTCGAAAAAGTGAACCCATTGGAGATTCCATTGTTGGTGTCTTCAGGAATCAGTTGGTGAGATGGACGGTGGACACTTTTGCTTCGGAGTTCGGTTTACCGAGGGGTCCAATTTCTGTGATGGATTATCGCAATAATGAAATAGCTCCGGAGTGGTCTTCATGGATGAAATGGAGGCGTTCTTCGGAGCTTGAGTTCTCGCCTACCCCATCAGCATATGGACTGCAGACTCGCTATCAGGTTCTCTTCGAGATAGTCTGTGGTATGTTGTTGGGAGTGAATCCGGATGATATGATCTTCTCTCGTGAAATCTGGAAGGTCATGATTGCGATTGATGATCGTGCAGAGGTTGACTGGGCGGCTTTCGTCTTCCAAAGGATGCGGCAGAGTGTTCAGCAGTTCCCTCAACTTCACCTTCCCTACGGGATGCCGTTAAGTTGGCTGCTAGAGCATAGATTCCCCGATCTCACCCTAGGTCCCTCGAACCTTCGAGGAGTAGACTTTTATCCATTTGTGCCTTTGGTCGAATCCTCTGTTCATGTAATTATTTTTGTTGATCTATATAAGATGATGTCTATGTTTCAATTGAGACAATCCCATATATATATGCGCTCAATATCAAATATCTGCTTGATAAAATCCTTGATAATCAAACATGTAGTAATTCTGCTGAATGTGCTTCTGCTAAGATCGTAGCAGATCGATGATTGGTAGCAAAGATATATGTTCTACTGAAAACGTAGCAAATACTACTTTAGAAAACAGTTAGCAGAGCTCTCGTCATCTAGCAGAAATATCATTTTTAGCAGAGCATTTGTCTTCTAGCAGAGTATCCATCCTCTAGCCGAGACTTTATTCATTTAGCAGATATCTCAATCACTAGCAGAGACCTCATTTCTAGCAGAGATCTCATTTACTAGCAGATGGAATGACGATCTTTAGTGTATGCTTCTCTCCAAGCGTCGATTACTTTTTCAAGAAACATTTTGACCGATTTGACGTGGCGTCTGTCCATTCGTTGTGTAACAGATGATCATTAACTCTGAATCGAATCGATTCTTATGAAAAGAGTTATGATTCTTTCCTTATAAATACCCTTCTTGTGTATATCTTTATCATCACAAGAATTCTTTTCTGAGTATTTTTCCTTTGTTTCGTTCAGAAAATTTTCAAGAAAATGGATTCTCCTGGTCAATCCTTGGAATTGCGCCGAAACCAGATCCTTCATGAGGCTGGTTTGAACTCTCTGTATGATAACAATCCAAGAGTGGCAGAGATCGTCATGTCGAAATTGAACCGTAGTGGATTGACCCAATTCGTCACTGCTACTCCAAAACGTTTCCAAGGCGATTTTTTTCTAGAATTCATCGATGACTGTTCTGTGGAGGGAGAGGGCATTTATGGTTCCTTCCGTGGCAAGCTCATTTATTGGTCACCGGACGTGTTTTCTCGTCGATTCGGCCTTCCCAGAGGTCCTGGGTCTGTCTTCGACTATCGTGTGACGGACATTGCCCCTGAATAGTCAGCGTGGCAGAAATGGAGACGAACTTCTTCGTCTGAATTTTCCCTTTCTGTCTCAGCATATGATCTGCGCACTCCTTATTGGGTGCTCTTCCGTATTGCTAACAATATGTTGATGGGAGAGGACTGTGATGACACTTTCTTCTCAAAGGAAACGTGGCAGATCATGATGTCCATTGACGATGGAGTCGAGGTAGATTGGGCGAAGTATATCTATAATGGCGTTCGAGACTGTGTCCAATATTACCCGGCAGTGCCTCTGCTGAATGGAATGCAGTTTAGTTGGCTGCTGGAGCAGAGTTTTCCTCGGATAGCAGAAGGACCATCGAATCTTGTAGCTACGGACTTCTTCCCGTTTAAGCCTCCTTCCTCCTAGAATAGCGATCATGCTGTTGTTTTCAATTTTCTTATCTTCCTTTGTAATGACATCTGTCAATGAATGAAAGGATGTATGAAGACTGCAAAACAATTTTTGTTGTCTGATATTTGTTAACATAATCTTCAAACAAGTTCTGCTCAGCATTTTCAATATTAGCAGATAGTTATGATGAGTAGTCTTCAGCAGATGTAATCATCTTCCAGAATACTTAACGATGTCTTCAAGAAATCCAAGAAATAAGGATAAGAATAACATCTCTTTCGATACTTTGTCTCTGATATGCTTGCATCAGTGTCTCAGCAAATTGTCTTGTGAATGTGTTGAGTTTTTGTAGCAAACCTCCTGTGTCTGATGTAAGCTACCATTTTCCACACGAGGTCATCAAGTGCTATCATTTAAGACGGTAGATTTCTGTCTTAATCAAAGGATTTGGGTTATCCTTTGGTGTCTTCTTTAATCATTCGTGGAAGAGAACGCCATAATACTCAGGTAGGTCGACTTGCCGTAAGTAGCCTTATTAAGACAGGTGGCGTTTCCCCCTTTGTCGAGACTCCTCAACTTTCGCTCTTCTGAGTTTTGAATTCAGTTGATAAGACACTTTTGGGAGAGAGTTCCCACTATGGATAGATCCATGATCTTGCTATAAATAACATCTCACTTGTTTTCTTGAACTTCATCTTTTCCACTCCACTTAGCATAGCATTTTCTTCTTCACTTGTTTCAAAATGCATCATATTACCATTGCTCCAAGTGATTTACCTGTAACTCGCAACCAGATTCTTCATGAATTAGGGTTGTATTTTGAGTATGGAAGCAACTGTCGTGTTGCAAACTTTGTTATGGGAGCTCTTCATGAGAGTTGCCTAACCCAATTTCTGATGACTATGCCAACACGTTATCAGAAACGAGCTCTTCAGAGCTTTATCTTCAAGTGTAAAACCACTGATGACGCCATTTGGGGTTGCTTTGACAATCAAGTGGTTTGCTGGACTCCGGCCTTCTTCTCTCAAAAGTTTGGCCTTCCTCGGGGTCCCACTCGCGTTATGGATGTCTATCGCCATTTGACTGCTCCAGAGTTCGGTTACTGGGATAAGTGGAGGCAGTCCGACATCTATGACTTTTCACCAACTCCATCATGCTTGGAGTTGAAAGAAGAGTATAGAGTCATTTTTGACATTGTTAGCAATGTCACTTTTGGAGTTCCTGCTGACAACTATGTATTCAATCCAAGGATTTGGAGGGCCATGATGGCCATTGATTCGGAGATGAAGGACGTTGATTGGGCGGAGTTCTTCTTTGATAGGGTGAAGAGATGCATCGATCTCTTTCCTCAGTTTCCTCTGCCAACTGCCATGCAGTTGAGTTGGTTGCTTGAGCAGACGTTCCCTCATCTTGTTTCCGAAGGTATCCCTTTGATGGGATTCGACTTCTATCCCTCGAGGGCTCACTTTCCTAACTCGGGTTGAAGACTGTTCCGAGCTCTCCTCCTTTTGGCGTCCATATAAAGCATTGTTAGATTTGTAGCAACAAAATGGTGTAGTGGATGGTGTATTTGATCTTTTCTTCTTGGTTGAGACGTGTAACTTTTTGAAATCTGCTGTCTTTTTGTTTAATGAATTATGCTGAAGTATAATTTTTTTCAAATCCTCCGTCGAGTAGACTCTCTTCAACTGTTCTCATGATATTTTTCAACATTTCATAATGTCAAGATATATTCAGCAGACAGAAATAATAATGTCCAGAGTGTGATATATATCAAGCTTTAAGAGTATCCATATAGAAAGAATGAGAGCTAGGACTCATTCATCCACAACTTCATCTAATTCCATCAATCCAAGCTTCAAACATAATTCTTTAAATCTAGCTTCTGGAAGTGGTTTTGTGAATATATCTGCTATCTGATCTTCGGTGCATATGTAACGAACATCGATATCTTTCTTCTCCTGATGATCTCGTATGAAGTGATGACGAATATCGATATGCTTGGTCCGAGAGTGATGAACAGGATTTTTTGTGATACACATAGCACTATTGTTGTCGCAGTAGATAGGCACACATTCGGGAGAGATCCCGTAATCTTGCAATTGTTGTCTTATCCAGAGAATTTGCGAACAACAGCTAGCAGCAGCCACATACTCTGCTTCCGTGGTAGATGTAGCGACAGAGTGTTGCTTTTTGCTGAACCAACTAATGAGCTTGTGTCCCAGAAATTGACACGTTCCACTCGTGCTTTTCCTGTCAATCTTGCATCCTCCAAAATCAGAGTCCGAGTATCCACTCAGAGCAAGACTATCTTCTCTGGGATACCAAATTCCTAGTCCTTCTGTACACTTCAAATAGCGAACAATCCTTTTAGCAGTATCAAAGTGGACCTTCTTAGGCTTGGCTTGATATCTAGCACATAATCCGACGGCATAAGATATATCAGGTCTGCTGGCGGTGAGATATAAGAGTGAACCTATAATTCCTCTGTAAAGAGTAGGATTCACATCTCCTTCTTCTCTTTCAAGTGCGGCAATACATGTCGTACTTATTGGAATCCGTAAACTCTTTGTCTTCTCGGGGCAGTATTTCGCAATCAAATCGCGAATATACTTCTTCTGATGAATGAAAATCCCTTCTATGGATTGTTGAACTTGTAATCCGAGAAAGTTGGACATCTTTCCCATCATACTCATCTGGAAGTTGCTGGTCATGAGTTTTGAAAACTTGTCACATAACTCTTGATTCCTAGAGCCAAAAATGATGTCATCTATGTATATTTGCACCAGCAAAATATCTCCTTGGTCTTCAATGCGAAAGAGGGTTTGATCAATTCTCCCTTTCTGAAAACCATTTTTCAACTAGAATTTTGAAAGAGTTCCATACCAAGCCCTCGGTGCTTGTTTCAATCCATAGAGAGCCTTTTTAAGTCTGTATACTTGATTGCCGTGTTCGAACCCTGGTGGTTGCTCGACATAGACTTCTTCCTTCAGCTCACCATTTAGAAAGGCACTTTTCACATCTATCTGCATTACGTCGAACTCATGATGTGCAGCGTACGCGAGGAATAAACGAATGGCCTCCAGCCTTGCTACCGGAGCAAATGTTTCGTCATAATCTATCCCTTCGCATTGCCTGTAGCCTTTAGCTACGAGTCTCGCCTTATTTCTGACAACCGTGCCCGACTCATCTTTCTTGTTTTTGAATACCCATTTCGTGCCAATAACACTTTGATGTTCGGGTCTGTCTACTAGCTCCCACACATTGTTTCGTGTGAATTCTGCTAGTTCTTCTTGCATAGCGTTCACCCAATCCGGATCTAGTAGAGCGTCTTCAATCTTCTTGGGTTCTTCATTAGAGATGTAGCATGCTAGCATAGCATTGCCGTTTCCTTGTCTGGTTAGGATAGGATCATGCACGTTTCCAAGAACGCCGTCTAAAGGATGCGCACGTAGCCATGTTGGTCTAATACGTGCTAGAAATTCAGCAACCGGTGCTCCTCCTTGGTGATTTTCATCAGGGACATTCTCTTCTTCATTGTCTTCATTCTCCCGGCGTTCAGCAACTGGGACATCATTAGTTTCCTCTTCTGCATCTGCTACAGGGACTTCAACGTCGGGAACGACATTCATAGGTGCAGCATCTGCTGGGATTTCAGCAACAGGTTCTTCTTCGATTGGAATCTCAGCATCTCCTTTGCTAAGATCTTCAGCAGCTTCCACGTCACCTTGATCATCAAGAATTCCAGCAACATCTAAATTCTCATTTAGATAGATAGAAGATGGGGCCTCAGCATGGTCACTAGCATCACTGGCCTGGTCAGCAGTATGGTCACCTGCTGAGTGCGAAGTTTCTGGATTGACATCAGTCGTAGACCTAATCGGATCAATACTCATGTTTTCAAAAGATTTTTGTAAAGATTGATCATAGATATCATTGGTCTCATGATTGCCATCCTTCTGGTCTTTGTTAGCCCTGCGCACTAAAGTAGACTCATCACAAATAACATTACATGTTATCTCCACAAGTCGAGTAGTCAAGTTTAACACTCGATAACCTTTGTGAGATGGGTGTCCATATCCCAGGAAAACACCTTCATCAGACTTAGGCGAAAAAGTGTTAAGTTTAGACTTCCCATTGTTATGGATATAACATGTTGAACCGAAAGCACGAAAGTGTTTAATAGAAGGTTTACAACCATTATACACTTCATAAGGAGTTTTGTTGAATCTGCCATTAACCGCACTCCTGTTCTGAGTGTAGCAAGCAATCATGATAGCTTCTCCCCAATACTCTCCATTGAGTCCTGAATCAGCAAGCATAGACCTCGCTGCTTCCTTTAAGGTTCTGTTTCTTCGTTCTGCTACCCCGTTCTGCTGTGGTGTTCTAGTAGTGGATTTTTCATGATAAATACCAGCTTCCGCACAGAAGTCCATCAAAATTCCATTACAGAATTCCATTCCATTATCTGATCTAATCCTTTTAACTGTAACTTCCTTGTTGTTCTGCTCTTTAAGGATCAGCTCAGGTAGCAGGGTCTTTACTTCATCTTTGCTTTTTAGGAGCTGAACTCACGTGTACCTGGAAAAATCGTCAACAACCACAAGTGTATATATTTTCTTATTTACTGTGGATGGTCTGACAGGACCAAACAGATCCATGTGTAAAAGTTCAAGAATTCTCCCTGAGGTCTCCTTTTCTGGATTTGATTTGAAGGATGCCTTTGTTTGTTTGCCTTGTTGACATGCTTTACACACTCCTTCCTTTCGGAAAGATTCCGCAGGCAGTCCTTCTACCAGCTTATGTTTGGCTAAATAATTGATTGTTTTGAAGTTTAGATGATTCAATCTTTTATGCCACAACCAATTGGTTTCGCCTTTGTTGAATGCTATGAAGCACGAGTCCTGTTGACCGCTTTTCCAATCGACCACGTATAGTCCACCCTTGCGGATGCCTCTAAGCTTCACTTCTCCTGTAACCTTATCAACAATATCACAGCCAGAGTCAATAAAATAAACATTATATCCATTCTCACATAGTTGGCTGATGCTCATCAAATTGTGTTTAAGGTTTGAAACAAGAGCAGCATTAACAATTCGGATTCCATCTTGTTCTACACATCATTTTCCAATGACTCTTCCTCTGCTGTTATCACCAAAAATAACTGAGGATCCATAAACACTTTGTATTTCTGAGAATAAGTCTGCTCTTCCAGTCATGTGTCTTGAGCAGCCGCTATCAAGAATCCATTCATCTGGCGATCTTGACGCTTTGGCTCTTAGAACCTGTTTCTGCAAGACAATTAAGAGAATGATTTAGGTACCCGTTTAGTCTCGGGTCCTGTGGGATTAGCAAGTGTCATTGTTCCTTTTGGAACCCACATTTGAGTGATCTTCAAAATTTTCTTCTTGACATCACTCTTTATACCTTTCTCAACCTTAGGATAAGTAAATCTTGCATACTTAGATTGAGAATGAGGTGTGGTATTGTGTCGAGCCTTCACTGTCCTTTTGAAAGAATTTGATTTGGACTCAGGCCTTACATAGGTGTTCTGCCTATGTGGTGTATATGCATTATATGAGGGCTTTACAGCATTATAATAAACATGTTTGTTTTTATGAAATGAAGAGTTTGCTGTCCTATCAGTAGATACATACCGCTCAACATTTCTTCTAAACTCTTTTGACCATGGTTGCTTAGCAGACATTCTAATGTTCTGCTGAGATCTAGCATTCCTCTGATGAGGTTTTTCAGCAGACAATATAGTATTCTGCTGAGTTTTAACATACCTCTGCTGAGGTACCTTAGCAGACATTCTAGTATTCTGCTGAGGTTTAGCAGATACATTCTGCATTACGCTCTTAGTCTGCTTAGCAACGGGTATATCAGCAGATGATTTCTCTTTCAATTTTTCTCCAAGGATAAACTTTCCAGCAGAGACAAACTGAATAGCCTTCTGCTTAGAAGATTCTCCTTTATCATTGTGATTAAAACCAACACCAGCTTTATCCTTGTAGTGTTTTTGTTGGCTTATTGTAGCATTTAAAACAGCTTTACTAGTAGTGTATGTGCAAATGCAACTTTCTTTTGGTTTATTCTTCATCAAAATGTTTTCTTTTTCAAGAACTTTGAAATTTTCAGAAAGTTTTTAAAATTCAGCTTTCATTTTTGAAAGTTCCTCACCTGCAGACCTTAGTCTTTCGACTTCCTTGGTCAAATTTGAAACTTCTAACTTTAGTGAGGTGTTTTCACTTATAATTATATTTTTGATTTCATACATCTTAGAGAATTCTTCACTCAGCTTCGTGAGATAGTCTTCCTCAGAATCTAAAATGAAATCCTCACATTCATCAAAGGTTGCAAAACTAGGTATGTTTACTGAAATTACCTCGTTGTCCTCGGCTGCTAGAGCTGTTTCAGCATTCTGATCAGCATCTGCATCAGCAAATTGATCTTCCACGATGTCTGCCATCAGAACTAGCATGTCTTCTTCATCCTCTTCTTCTGAAGATATATAGTATTCTTCATCGTTTTCTCGAATATCCTGAGTTTCTGTCCTGGTTAATAGTGCTTTCTTGACTGCATTGCCTGCACGTCTTTCAAATCTCTGCTTCAAGCGCTCCCTCTCCTCTTCGCTGACTTTCGGACAATCATGTTTCAAGTGGTCAGGAGATCCACACTCGAAACACGTCCTAGGCTTTCGCTCTGCTGAGCGGACATGAGAAGGTGACTGCTGAGCTTCCTTTGTCTCCTTTTCAGCTTTAGCCTCCATCAACATTTTTTGAAGTTTTTTCATCTGTTCTTCTAGTTCACTGATCTTGAGATCAGTAGGCTGGGAGCCTGAGGTTGTAACACCCTCTTTTGCTTGTGTTACAGGAACAGATCTTTCTTGATTATGATAGGATTTCTTTAGTTTAAACTTGTTGAAATCCTTTTTGGCAAAATATGCTAAATCATCTGAGCTAGCAGCGGATTGTGCTACTATATCTTCATTCCTTTTTTATTGTTGTATTATGAATTCATGAGATTTTAGCTGAGCAAATACCTCGGATGTTGTCATTTTGCTGAGGCCTTTTTCACTTAGACTAGTCATTTTAACAAACCAGTCATCTCTGGGGTATAGTTTAGAGATAATCTTATGATTCATCTCCCCATTTTCGTATTTCTTACCAAGATTATTAAGTTCTCCAATGATGGTATTGAAACGTTCTTCCATATCTTGTATTGATTCTCCTGCATTCATAGAAAAAGATTCATATTTGTCAACAGCTACCTGCAGTTTGTTGCGCTTCATCTGGTCTGTCTCCTGAGATGATTCGCACACATACGTCCACATTTCTTTAGCTGTATCGAACTCTAAGGCTTTTTGTGCCATCAGTTTAGGTAGAGAATCAAGGATTAACTTCTTTGCAACATGCTCCAGCTGAGCTCTTTTCTTGTCTTCACTTGTATATTCCTCAAAAGGTTTTTCAACCATTTGGGGTCTTCGTGGCCTTGGGGGTCTAGGTTGGTCTCCTTCATCAGCTCCTTCAGCAGGTTCGGGTATGGGTCCTATAAAAGTGTTAGCTTTCATAATCTTAATGGGACCTCTTTCAAGTACCTCAACCATTTCTGGGTGTATGCTCTGAAGCTGTATTAAGGCCATCTTTTTCCATGTTGAGAAGTTCTCCTTGTTGTACTTCCCAAGAGAGTGATTCAACATCTTGTCTTCTGAGCTTAACAAGTGAAACACAAATAGACAGGTAAAAGTGCAAGGAAAATACGAATCTGGTCTTAAGCGACTCAGAAGCAGTCGGTTTTTCAACCTCCTGCTCTGATACCACTTGTTGGTCCTTAAATGTCAGAGTCGTCGTGTTGATAACTTAACACGAAATGCAGCGGAATGATTATACGTCACTTACACTTATACTTTTATTGTATTCAAATTGTTAGTTAGCTCAAGTTGTCACTTAGATGTATTTTCAGATATACACTAGCAACTATGTTACTAGGTTTCAAATCAACTCTAAACAGTAAAGTGATAAAGCAGTAAATGAACGCGAGATTTTATAGTGGTTCGATCCAAATAGATTTACGTCCACTCCTTAGCCGAAACGCTAAGAATTTCACTAGAAAAGTATACAATCAGTACAAGGATTCGCCAAAACTTGCAGTAGGCGGTGAACTTTCGAACCGGCCACAACACAGCTATCCTCCGATACTTTGCACTTTTCCGAACACAGCTCCGGCCAAGT
>JAPKLW010007699.1:0-14569 GCA_026898455.1 Plectranthus barbatus | reverse complement strand
CCGTTCATTCTTTCTTGGTTGGTTTCGACCATCCCTGCTTCCTGCTCCTGCTCCTGCTCGGAGTCACAACCAGTAAGCCTACCGGAAACTATACTTGAAATTCAACTTTTTCTTGCTATGTAGGCCGCTAGAGTTTGTTGTAGAATTTGTAGGGTTTTTACGACATTTATAGTTTAGCTAAGCTGGATCATGTTTATGGGTATTGTGCGAGGGAGGGAGAGAGAGAGAGGAAAAAGAAAGAAAAAAAGAAAAAAGAGAGAGGAGTGTTCTCTTGTGTGTATGATTTACAGTGGTGTTGATCTTTTTTCCTCCCTTAATAATTTAATGTTTTTGAGCTCTCGCCGTGGCTGGTAATTCCCCGTCGCGCTGTTCATCTTTGCCGGCGATGTTTTGTCGTCGGTAGATTGATATGATAGGTGGAGCTGTGGAAGCTGCGGTGTTTGAATTTTTCTTTTTTCTTTTCGAAATAAACATCACAAGAGATGAGTATGCGCTCTTTCATTTTCGTCTGATTTGATATTCATTTATTTTTCTCCAATAATTTCAGTCCTTCATAAATTTCTATATATTTTTTTAGTTTCTTTGGCACGTGCGTGGTGTCTCCCTCTCTCTCTCATTTGAATTTCGTAATCATGTGGTCCGATTGGCTACTTCTAGATTTTTTTGTATGGTTTAGGGGTGGTTGTTGTTGTGTGTATGTGCTAATAAATACTCCCTCCGTCCCGTTGAATTAGACACGTATTCCTTTTCCGTCCGTCCCGTCTATTAGACACGTTTCCTAATTTGGCAAAAAATTAATACAACTTAATCAAAATTAACTATACCTAAAATTACTACCCTACTCCCAAATTTTCTACAATTTTCACCCTACTCCTCTTAAACCCTCAATCCCCACCCATGTAAGATTTATTCTCATTTACAAGTTCCTCTGCCACCGCCTCTCATCACTGTCTACACGAACTCTCACCACCGTGTCTCACCACCGCCACCGTCGCTTCTCACCAACACATCTCGCCTCCCCCCTGCGAACCACCACCGCAGCATCACCACCGTTGCCTCTGAACCACCGCCCCCTCTCCCCTGCGAACCACCACCGCCTCTCCTCTGCGAACCACCACCGTCGCATCCGAACCACCGCCCCTCTCCCCCAGCAACACCGTCTCCTCTCCCCCTGCGAACCACCACCGTCGTTCTGAACCACCGTCGCCAACACATCTCACCCCCATGAGTGGCGATGGGTGTTTGGATTTTTTTGTGGAGTCCGATGATAGACGACGACGATCTGGGAGCTTTCTTGCTCGACTGTGCACTCGCCGGCGACTGTATCTGTAGATTTCGACTCTGGCTGAGTGGGTGCGATTTGGGGATCTGAATCGTGTGCCCTAATCTGGGCGATTTGGGGATTTTCGCGACCTGGGTTATTGATCGCGATTTGTTTAAAATTGGTGAAATTCTTGAAGTGGGATCGATGATTCCAGGTGCGCTTTAACCAATAATTGTGTTTTGGTGTGGCGGTGAGAGTGTCTGTTCGAGTGGTGACTGGAGTTGTTCTTCCCGACTGTTTCTTGTCGGTGTTCTTTGCGTGCCTACAACATCTAATTTCTTGAGGGTATGTGTGCGTTGTTCTGGGTGTGCGACGTATGTGTCGTGTGTTTGGGTGAGTTGTTTGGCCTCGGTCGATTGCTTCTTCCCCGGGATTGTTCTTCTCTGACGGCTTTATAGTCGGTGTTCGTCTTGCGGTGAAGGTTGCGTTGTTTCTGGTGTTCTTGCTGCAGTGAGCTGTGCAGGGTTTTTCTGGGGTATGCTGACTGCCCTGGTTCTCGCTTCTCACCGTCGCCCAGCACCACCGCTGCCGCCCTCCTCTCATCGTCGCCTCTCACCACCACACGCACCACCGCCGTTCTGCCTTATTTTCTTAAGTTTGTAATTAATAATTATTTTATTAATATTTTATATGTTAATCTTTCTTTAAATATTCAAACATTATTTGTCTTGGTTCATGTGCCACTCCCTCCGTGTCTAATGCAATGGGACGGAGGGAGTAATAATTATCCCACTAATTGTTTAGGTTGAATATTGGAAGTTACATGGAAATCAGAGTTTTCAGAATTGTGCAATAACATAAATCTCCTGAATTTAATTGGACAAAATTATCTTTGGCTAATTAGTTATCTATCCTATAATTCTGAAATTCTATCCTACTTTTTCAATTTCATGGAATTCTATCTTATATTATTTTTTATTATGTAATGCGACAATAATTTTTTTTGTTAAATTTATATTTATAATAAAAAATGTATATTTTAATTTTGTAAGTCAATTTTTTTTAAAATTAAAGTTGAACTTTTAATTTGTTTAATTAGGAAATAAAAAAATTGATGAAATCTAATATATTATACAATATGTCGACGACATTGTAACTTGTTTTAATGCAAATGTAAAAAAAATTGTTCATATCTAATAAATTTGAAAAAATATATTAGCGGAAATAAATTAATGCTTCAGTTTTTTTAGATTTTGTATTTTAAGATTTATTTAAAAAGTTTAATCTATAAATAATTCTCAAAAGTTTCTTTTTAACGCAAAAGTTTATAATTAAATATATTATATAATAATTATTATTTAAATATTAATAAAATCATTGTTTCGCATCGTCATTAGATTTATCATTTAATAATAATTATTATAAAATAAATTTTTTAATTAATAGATTATTTATATATAAAATTCATGATTATTGAAATTCAATTATATGTTGATAAATATTTATTAAAACTTAATACAATGATTTCATTAATTAATATATTTAAACTTTAAAATGTGTTGAATTTCATCAACTATTTTCTGAATTGGAAAAAATTAAAATACCAACTTAAATGAAAAAAACTAGCTTAAAAAATTAAAAATTTTATCTTTAGTATTAAAAGTATCAATTTAACAAAAAAATAAATTTACTGTCACGTCAATATTCCACATAAGCTACTAGGGATGATGTGTGTGGTTGATGTGGCAATTAACAAGTGATGTCGCGATTCAGGATGAAATTACATAATAAAAAATAATATAGGATATAATTTCATAAAATTGAAAGTGTGAGATAGAATTGCATAACTCGCAAAAGTATAGGATAGATAATCATAATTACCCATTAACTTTCAAATTGAATCTATTTTATTTTTTTTTTTTTAAAAATAGAAATGAATTTTGGTCTTGAGATAACACAAATTTAGGAAAATTTTACTGAATTTGTTATCCGGCAGCTTACAATAAAAACAACAGAATGCAGACTATCATCCCACCAACTGCCCTAATGGGTCTTACATCAACTGTCCGGAGGGTCTTACCAGATGGAGAATAGTCTGGAAAATACTGTTCAGGCCAGAAAGAAATTCAAACATTGTGTGATTTTTAAGCCATTTATAAGACTATGTGCAAGGATTCCTTAATATTAAATCCATGCCTTAGATAGAATCAGATATAGATCAACACAAAGATTTAGCCTATAAGGCTAATCATAGTATTATATCTAAATTCAGAATTTAAAAACAGAAAATAAATGCAGAAATTTAAGGAAAGGGATTAGGAAACTTACAAAGTTTTTATGTTACTCTTGAAGAGATATTTTTTACAAGAGAGAGAAAGATAGAAAGAGAGAGCTCGTCAATACAAGGCGTGCTCTTCTGAGAACAAAGAGACTCCTTATATAGTCCTCGGAATACAGAAAGATAAAATTACAATATAGCGAGGATTTCGAATCCGCCGCTTAACTGTACAAATGCTTTTTAAAAGCTAAACTATTACAATGCTTTTATAAAAAGCTATCATCGGACTCATTTTTATAAAGAGCTGCCATTTGTCTTTTGCCACCTGTCTCCTTACTTATTCATCTGAATTATTGCCTCTAGAAGATTTCTTCTTTTGTTTCCTTACGGACTCCACCATTTCTTCGAATAATTTATCAATCTGTATATCACCCAGATCGTTTGGATCTTGTGATTCTTGAAAGTCATCATACCCGAGCATATCTTCATCTTCTGATTGCTCCATCAGTTGAGATTTTATTGCTTCAATATAATTTTGTATTATTTGTCTCTTCGATAATTGTGAAGAGGAAGGACTCATTTCCACACCTGTAGCTTTTAAAGCTGATTTATAATGAATAATTTTGTCTTCTATAAGAATAAGAGTATCATTGCCATAACACTTATTAGTGCTGGGGTCAATCTTCATCATTTTCTCCCAGAATTTGCAAAGAAATTTTCTTTTTAAACAGGGAATGCCTGTTTCTGTATAACCGAATTCTGGAATCCATTTGAGAATCCATGGAACAGAGAATTCTGTGAAGAATATCTTTTATTGAGATATTCTTCTTATTAAGATTTTTAAGATAGGGAGATAAATTTCTCCAGTCTTCATGATTTTTTATTATTTGTTCTGGCAAGATTTCTACGGGAGTACCATAGATATGCCACCAATTAAAAAACCAATTTGGAATTTCTTGGTTATAAACCAAATAACATATTTTAAGAAACCATGTGTGCTTTTTTCTTTCATTCTCATATAAGAGAACATGATTAAAAGCTTTTATATAATCCCAATAATTATATCTTAGATTTAACCTAGTTTTTGGATTAGTAACTTCCTTTTCTGCTAATGGGGATATTCCCCATTCTTCTATTGAAATAATCTTCTTTATAACCATTTTACTGAAATTATAAACTTCAGTGTTTGGAGGGAAATGTTGAATTTCACAAGAATGGCTTTGAATAAGGATTTCTTCATAATAAGTCCTGGTTTTATATGAAGGGACTGCATATGATGCTTTTCCCATGTATCGATCCATTATCATCCATGGATCATTCTTCCATTTTATATCATTGTTACTTAATAAGAATATTATCTCTGTATTTTCTTTTCCAATATAGCCCAAGATATTATCTCCTTCTTCTTCTTTTTCCAGTATTCTGGCATAAGATGATTCTGAGGAGGTATTCCCTTCTTTCTGTTTCTTATATTCAAGAAATTCTTGATATTCTTTTTCTTGTGATGAAGCTATAAGCTTTTTTTCCCCAATTTTTGCAATTATTGGAGGAGGGTAACCTCTACCTCCTCTTCCTCTATAAGAGGAATATCCTCTTCCGGGAAAGCTCATTCCTGCAGAAATTCTCTGGTTAGATAATCATGAAGACTATTGTCTTTCCCTTTTTTGTAAATGATATCAAAATCAAAAGGGGCTAAATGAGCCTGCCATCTGACAAATATTTGTTTTGATACATCATGTTTAAAATCTTTATTAAACATAAATTTTGCTGCGTTACAATCTGTTTTAATAATAAAATGCTGGTTATAAAGATCATCTTGAAATTTTAATACACATTTAACAATTGCCAAGATTTCTTTAGCCACAGTTGCATAATTCTTTTGAGCATTGTTCCATTTTCCAGAATGAAATCTTACAAGATACATCTGTTTATTGTCAGGATTTATTTGAGTCAATATGCCTCCGTATCCTATATCTGAGGCATCAGTTTCTATAATATTTTCCTAGTTTGGATTACTAAGCATTAAACAGGGAAGAGTTTTAACTTTTTCCTTGATAGCCTTTACAGCTCTAGTATGTTCATTTGACCAGGGCTTAGGTTGCTTTTTAAGTCTATCATATAGTATTGCTGTATATTTAGCAAGATCCATAAAATAAGGAGATATATAATTTAAGCTTCCTAAAAATCTCTGTAATTGAGTTTTATCAGTAATTTCATCTGGGAATTTTTCTGCAAATTCAATACTTCTGTTAATAGGAATAATTTTTCCTTTTTCTATATTATGACCAAGGAAATATTTCTAAATGTTTGAAATGCATTTCTATATTTTTAGAGAATACTAAAATATCATCAATATAAACAATAATAAACTCACTATAAGGAGTAAAAATATCATTCATAATTTTCTGAAATTCAGAAGGAGCATTTTTTAATCCAAATGGCATGACATTCCATTCATAGTGTCCAATGGGAACATTAAAAGCAGTTTTATATCTATCTATTTTATTTATTTGGATTTGCCAGTATCCTGATTTTAAGTCAAATTTTGAAAATATTATACTATCATAAAGTCTATCAAACAAATCTTTTTTATTAGGAATAGGGTGTCTTATCCATTTTAACACCTTATTAAAGGTTTATAATTTATCACTAATCTTGGTTTACCTATTTCTATTTCAGAGTGTTTATTGACATAAAAAGCTGTGCAAGACCAAGCAGATTTTGAGGGGCTAATAAGTTTTTTATTTAATAAAGATTCTATTTCTTTTTTGCATAATTCTAAGTATTCTGAGTTCATTTGACAAGGTCTAGCTTTTGTAGGAATATTTTCTTCTTTAAACCCTTCCTCATATGGAAGGGAAACTATATGTTTCTTTCTATCCCAAAAAGCATTTGGATGTTCATTACAAATTTCTATAGAGAAATTGGTTTCTATTAGTTTAATTTTATTCTGTAATTTAGGATTTTTAAGTTGATCATCAATTGTTATCATACTAATTTCTTCTTTTAAGAAATTCAACTGATTTTGTTTATAAATAATATTGTCATAAATATTATTGAGAATCCTAGTAAATGGTTCTGTATGAAATTTCAAACTAATAATACTACCATTATAAGTTCCTACAATGCCTTCATCATCTATTTTTTTAATAGGATAAATTTTATTTAAAAAAGGTGTTCCAAGTATAATTTGGTTAGAAATATTTTTTACTAAAATAAAACTATTAGGAATACAAGTATTATTAATACAAATAAAGGCATTAGGCAATTTGTAATTTATTTGGAGTTTTCCTCCTCCAGCATGCCATAAAGAATTAGAGGTTTTTTCAAAATATCTGGTAGGTATTAATCCTTCTTGTATAACATTTAAATCTGCACCGCTATCAATTAGAGCAATAAAGTCTTTCATATAGTAATCATCTATTAAAAGAGTAATTTTTGAAGCCATTTTTGTGATTTCACAATTTCCAAAGTAGCTAGAAATTTATGGTCTAATTGTGGAATTTCTTCACTATTTCTTTTTTCAATTTCTAAATTAGTAATTCTTTTTCATGAATACTATTTAATTTTTTCAAATTTCAAATTTCATTTTTTAGATTATCAACCTCTTGTTGTAGATCATCCAAAGTAAGATTACTACTGGCTTTATTTTTATTTCTCATGAGTCTTTCTATTTCAGCCATACTATAAGGACCTTCAGGGTTATTTATTTCTTCTTCTTCTAATTTAGAAGTAGAGGCTTAGAATTGTCCATATCAAGTTCATCAATTATACTAGATCTTAATTTAGGATCTTTGATTAATTTTAAAACTTCAATAATATTGTTGGACTGTAAAACATTAATTGTCTGATTCTCAAAATGAGAAAGAACCCTATATAATTCCTTTTCATTATTTTTAGAATATTTTTGTCCATAACTGCACTGTTCGCATTCTGAATTATTACCATCACTACTTTCAGTAACACTTTCTTCTTTTAAAGCATTTATAATTTCTTCTTCATAAGGATAAGAAGACTCTTCAGAGGAATTATCAGATTCTGAATCACTAGGAGGATTTCTAATGATTCTAAGAATTTTAGATTTCATTTCTTCAGTCATATCCAGACTATTTAATTTCTTTTTTAACCAGCAATTTTTTGCTTCATGGCCAAATTTACCACAATTTTTACAAACTTTGAATTTGTTTTTTCTTCGTTCTTTCTTCTTATAAAGAAAATCCTCTCTTCTTTTTTTCTTCTTCTCCAAATATTTCGGAGTTATTTTATGCTTATGTTTAGGCTTATAAGTCTTTTCCTTTCTCTTTGGAACAACTATATTTTCTATGCCAAATTGACTGCAGAATTCTCCTAATTGTTTTCTCTCATTTAAATTTTGTCTTTTTATTTGTTGATTAAGCTTTATTTCATTACAAAGCGATAATCCTTCTTGGATACAAGTAGTTATTATACCTCTATAAGAATAAGTATCATAAGGAATAGAATGATAATATTTTCTTAAAACTTTTCTAATTCTTTCTGCAAATAAGCTAGGGAGACCATCAACAAATTTTGATTTCCAGTGAGAACTATTGCATTCTGGAAGCTCCATGACTCTTGTTAAAAATACATCTTTATACCATCTAAAATCAGTAAGTGTTTTACACCTAAGATTCTGCAAAAGAGTTCTAGTATTATCACTATTTTCTGTATATTTTCCAGCAAATTGTTGCATTATAGTAAGAACTAAGGTATAAATGGCATTGCCAATATTTTGTCCTCCCTCTTGTTTCACACTATTAAGAATATTATCCTTATCATTTTGAGATAAATAATTATCCCACCAGCCATTTAACTGTCCTGTAAACCCTGCTATTATCATTTGCGCAGTAATTTTTATCACTATTGCCATTTTGTAGACACATTGTAGAATATCTCAACATTCTATTAGCTACATTAGTAATTTGAGCTTGAGCTAGAGCATCTATATTCCATTCGTAGATTCTATTACCACTATAACTATTATTAAATAGATTATCGTTTTCTTCATGGATTATGTCCATAGGAGTTGGTCTTTTATAATAATATTTATTCATTGTTGGTTTATCAGCCCATTTTATTTTATTCAGATGTTGTATCTTGCTTAAGCGATTATTGAGAACTTGTTCATAGTCATCAGGATTTTCTATTAAATCACTTTTTAATTCCTCATTCAAAGTTTTTATACTAAGTTTATTAAACTTTTCTTCAATAAATTTTTCAAGTTCTTTATTTTATCTTAATTTAAAATCTTTTATTATTGGGGGAGGATGTATATTAGCAATCCTAACTCTATCCTTTTCTCCTTCTTTTTTATTTGGCTCTCTATAACTGGTTTTATTG
Organism: Plectranthus barbatus; assembly: GCA_026898455.1. NCBI lineage: Eukaryota > Viridiplantae > Streptophyta > Magnoliopsida > Lamiales > Lamiaceae > Plectranthus > Plectranthus barbatus. Next base: position 5,669 of record JAPKLW010007699.1, on the reverse strand, counting down.
ATCTTATCTAAAACTTCATTAACCTTATTATTCAAGGTTTCTAATTGTTCTCCTATCACATTTAAAAATAAATTAGTATAGTTTTGTTGTTTATAAACAGTATTGATACTTTCACAAGTTATTCTTAAAGTATTATCTTCCATGGCAAAAGGAAGAAAATTTATTTCCTTCTCATCCCTTTTTCATAGTAAAAAATTGTTGTGGAGGGTATACTCCTGTAAAAAATTTTCCATCTATTAAATTATAATTTCTTTCTAAAACAGAAATATAATTCATAATATAAGTTTGAGTAAACCAAGGAATAAAAGGTACCAACTTATTTTGTTCTTCACAGTAATCATAAAATTCTTTTTTAAAAGTTATTTTTTCTTGATTTGGAAAATTATTATTAAACCATTTTCTAAATTCATTCCATTTCGGATTCATAAATTCCTCACTAATTATACTTCTGGCTTTAGAGCCAGGACTGAAATCTATTTTAGTTTTATCCATTAAAAATTAAAAGACATTTCAGACAGTGTCATTTCCGCCTCACTCATATTACGAGTTACAGTATTAACGGGTCTGACTATATTTCTTTTATTCATTATTAACCTTTCCTGTTCTTCTTCCTCAGATATTTCTGAGTTCTTTTCTCTAATACAAGAAGTACTTGCCCTAGAAGGGATGGTTGGAGGTATTTCCACCTGATAATCTAATGGTGAAATATAAGATCTTGTACTAGAATTTCCCAATAATTTCCTTTGATTTTTAAATTTTAATCTCACTGAGCCATCTGGCTCTTGATATACGTCTATAAGATTAGATTGTTCCATTGGTTGAGGGGGCAAAACATTTTCTAGAAACCAATCTCAGTAAAGCTAAAATTACAACTAGAAGACCAATAAAATGGGAAGAGATAGAACTTCCTGAAGATTGGCATTATAATAAAAATATTGTTAATGCTCGAATTTTTGGAAGGTTTTTTTTGACAAGAATATTTGATAAATAAATAAAAGAGTATGAACAGACTAATGTCAATGCTTGATAAAAAGTAGAACTTGAGTATTTTTGTTTTTATTGTTGTATTTAATGCTTGAATTCAATGTGCCTTTGTATAATAAATGTAATTTAATTTATAGGGAATGAATTCAAAGAAGCGACTCTAAACGAAAAGTCACAATTCTTCGACCGAACTAGTGTCTCGAACGGTTGCGTCCCGTTGAACGAGCTAGTTTCACTTTGACACGGATCGGCTAAAGAATCTGGCTTTTCATAATGTTCGAGCTACTAAGTTCGGTCGGGATGTAGCTCGGTCAATGGTAGCTCGGTCAATGACAGTTCGGACAATATTCTAAATTTTCGAAGAACTTTCCTTACCCAAAGACTTGATGGATCTTCTTTAGTGAGCTTTCGTCTTTGATGGGCTCCAAAATTGGCTCGCTCATTTTTAGGTCATAACAATATAAATTATTAAGAGATGGAGTATATATTAGTATGATACACATAAAAAAATAATATAATCTATTTTAAACAAACTATATATTAAAAAAACTACATGATTATGAATAATTAATTTGAATCGATTGAGAACAATCAAAGATTGTAAATTCATTTTTATGTAATACAAATTGAATTTTAATATCACAGCTAAATAGACATAATGTGGCCAGGTCATAATTGGGTTTAGGGGTAGATTAAACTGGTTTGGACCGATTCGACTTATTTTAAATTAACTCATATAATAAGTTTACTTTTTTACCCCTAATAAATGATAAAAGAAAAAGAAAGTAAATGACTTGTTAGGAAATTTGTTAGTAATTTCCTTATTTTTTTTATTTATTATGTTTTGGTGGGTCAAAGTATACTCAAGCCATCTTTAGTATTGTCTCTAGATAGATAGTTTCAGCATAGTCGAAAAATGTAAGTCTTGTATATGATTTTTATTGAGTTATAAGCTGGAGCTAATCTGAAGACTAGACTGACTAATCAGTATAGTATGCGCAAAGACTCAACAGACTAAGGTTTGCGCCGAACTTTCAAGTTTGGGAGAATATGAGTCTGTCTGATGGAGTATAGATTCTCTCAGGTACGGATCCAACAAGTATGGTCTCAACGAATACGTCATACTTACCATTATAGGGAGCAAGCATACACTGATGAATGACGTCACCAGCATGGAGTTGCAAGTATGACGCCACCTAGCATGGAATTCCAAATCCAGGTCCCAGCGCAGAGAGACAAAAGGATCATTTGAGGAATGTACTGAAGAGTATATACTTTAGGGATTGGAGATTCCTTAAAATCTGTAAGCACGAAATGCCAAGTTTTGTTACCTAGGACAACCAGTCCGAGATTCCACAAACTAACGAATACTTTCGTTCTGACACAAAGACGAACCGTCGTTGTCACTATCAAAAAATGGCGGAGCAGGTGTAGAACATCTGCAAAAGTACCACCTACCCGCTTAGAACAACAGACAACATAGACATCTGATTGAACATCTTCCAATTTGTCTCGAACGAGCATTTATTTCAAATTTTCTTCTTCATGGGTATAAATACAAGATACTTCAACCAGAAGAAGATCACAAGATCAACTACTACTGCTACCAGAACAACTTTACATTACCAAACGTTTCAAAGCAAAATCAAGTACGCTAAAGCTAAGAAAATAGTTCGAGGCTCTTAAGCTCTTCCGTGTGTCACTTTACTGAATACAAGACTCAGAACCTTATTATTCTTGAGTTATTTCTTGGTAGTGTTTCTCTCCAAGAAAGACTGCAACAGTCAAGTACGTCTTGTACTCTGACTCTTACGGGGATCCTGCCACCAAGGAGACCATTCAAGGAGAACTATAAACACCCCATTCCGACTACTAAGAGGCTGAGTGGTGTGCCCACACTCTGAGAAGCTGCGAAGCAAAGAACCAAGCAAGGACCGGGCGAGTGCACTTGTCGATCGGTGGACGAGGCATTCACCTACAAACTATAGATCGTAGGAGCACATGTAAAGTTCTAAGCTTAGTGGATTACTAGACTTAGGTCTGAAGAGTGGACGTAGGAAATTTTTGGTCCGAACCACTATATATTGTTTGTCATTTATTGCTTTCTTTCATACTGGCAGCATACATCTATTTAAAACTCAGCACTCAAGTGTTGTAGTATATCTCGAATACTGACACTAAGCATACTTGACGTTAAGTACCTTAACAAAGATTTAACAAACCAAGCTGACACGTCACCATCATTTTGGATAAATGCAAGTATACCAAACAAACAAATCAAATTTCCGCTGTGCATATATTTTTTACTCTAATAAACCGGGACCAACATGACTTAATGTTTTTTGTTGTGCTCAAGAAAATATAAATATGACTAAACCAAATATAACTATCTTAATTTAAATTACACGGCCATCACTTAAAAATTATCTTTAATAATTAAAGATTTGAAATTTTATTAATCTTTGTATAAAACTTGGAAAATGTTGAGTTCTAAAATTCATTAATTTCAAGATGACGATTGTGATTCTAATGGTAATTATAATTAAATTGTTTGATGTTTTGATTTTAAAATTTTTAAGTTATTTTGTAATTGTTTATCTTTTTTTTAAGTGATGGTCATGCAATTTTTATTTTGAGTTATTTTGTATTTTATTGTTTTTGTTGAGTGATGATTGTTTCATGTTCTTATTTTAAATTATCTTATGTGTGGTGAACATGTAATTCTTATATTTGCTTACATAATATTAAATCGTTGGATAAAAATTAATTGAGAAGTTGGAATTAGGAGCTAAAAAGGTAAATTTTAAAGTCGAAAAAAAAAATACATCGCAGAATTTAATTAACAAATATCATCGCCCAAAATTTTTTTATTAAAATTTTTAATTTAAAAAAATCATTAGTATATCATTGTTAGAAATTTTCTTATATTATATTATTTTGGTGGATCAAAGTATGTAAAAAAGTCATCTTAGTTTGTCACTAGAATAGTTTAGTACTGACTAAAAATGTAAAGTCATCTATAGACTTTGTATCGAGTTGTAAGCTGGAGCTAATCTAAAGACCAAACTGATGAATCAGACTGGAATGCATACATGAGTCTGGTCTGATAAGTTTGGGATTCACAAAGTATTGGACCGACAAGTATGGTCCTATCAGTACATCAAACTTACCAGAATAGGGACCAAACATATACTCATGGAAGACGACACCAGCATGAATTTCTTAAAGTCCCAATCCCAGTGCAAAGAGACAAAGATAATCATCTAAGGAACGTACTGACAAGTACAAGCTTTAAGGATTGGAGATTTATTAAAGTCTGCAAGCACAAGACTCTTAGTCTTGATACAACGGACAACCAGTCCAGGTTTCCTTAGACTGACAGACTGCCGTTTTGACACAAAGGTGAACAGTCACTATCATCGTCAGAAAAAGTGGAGCAGGTGTAAAATATTTGGAAAAAACACCACCTACCTGTCGATAGTTGCAATCAACAGAGACTTCCAATTGGATATCATCCAATCTGTCTCTAACAGACATTTATCTCAAACCTTCAACCTAACAGCTATAAATATCGGAGAATTCAACAGAAGAAGGTTACAAACGAATCTACCAAAACCGAACATTTACCAAGCTTACGAATATTAAAAGAGCCAAAACTCTGCTATATTTTGTACGCGACCGTTCGAGGCTGTTTAAGCTTTCCGTGTGTCACCCTAAGTTAACACGAGACTCAGAACCTCCGAGTTCTTGAGTTATCTCTTGGTAATCTTTCTCTCCAAGAAAAATTACAACAGTTAAGTACGTCTTGTACTCTGACTCTTACGGGCTCATTATCACCGAATTGATAGTTTTGGGGAAACTCTAAAGACCCCGTTCGAACGATGAGGAGGCTGCGTGGTGTGCCCACACTCCAAGGAGCTGCAAAGTGAAAGACGAGCAAAGGACCAGACGAGTGAGCTTGTGGACTCGAAGGACGTGGCACCCTTTAACAAGCGATAAATCGTAGGAGCACCTTATAAAATTCAACACTTAGTAGATTTCTAGACTTGTGTCTGAAGAGTGGACGTAGGACCTTTAGAGTTCGAACCACTATAAATCTTTTGTCATATTGTTTTCATACTTGCTGTCAACTTACTTATTCTTCTCGACACTCAAGTGTTGTAGTACATACTGAATATTGAAACTAAGCATACTTGAACATTAAAGTAACTGAAGTAATGATTTGATAAACCAAGTTGATACATCACCTTCAGCTTGGATAGTATACCGAATTAATTTAATAATTTGTCGCTGTGCATTTACGTTTACTCTGACATAACCGGGACCTACAAGTTGTAGGAACTGAGTCTACAACAGACAACACAAATTATCTTTTATTACTTCAGCCATTTGGATTGTTCTTAGGGTATCAAAATAAATCAGATTGAATAAACCAGACGAACCCTATGCATGTTCCAAATATTTAATTGTAGAGGATGGATTTACGGAATACATGAACTCCAGCTTCTAATCTCTAGATCTGGATCGGAGATGACAACAATGTAGTAGATTTGGATGTGGGATCCAATCAACGCTGTTGTGTTCCAACAGATTTGGTCTTATGATTTGTTCCCTTGCTTCTCGAAAATCTGATGAAGATACTGTTGGGATATGTATACTGAAAAGCATAATTGATCAAGCATTTG
>JAPKLW010007698.1:0-14572 GCA_026898455.1 Plectranthus barbatus | reverse complement strand
ATTCAATTCCATATAGATATAATCAAATGTACCATATATTAAATGAGTCATTAAAATCCTATGTTCCAGATATTTACTTACTTTATTTTTAAAATTAATTTAAATTAGTCATTAATGTTTTGTTAAGTAATAGTGACTAAGGAGCATTTCGTTTAACTGCCAGAAAATCACATGGGTATGGATTTGAACATAATAAGAAAATTGGCATTTGTTTAACCATTATTAATAAAGTTGTTTGACTTGTAAGTTCAAATTTGAAATAATTTTCAATTTTGATGTTTGGTTTGTTAAGTTTATGAGTCAAACAATGCATTAAAATACTAAATACTCCATCCGCTCCAATTATTTGGTCCAGGTTACCATTTTGGGCTGTCCCATTTATATGGTCTCATATTCAAATTAAGTATTGTTTTTTGCATTTGTTTACAAATTTACCCTTAAATAACTTTATAAATTAAACACAACTAATAGGGGTATTATTAATAGTTATTTCTAATAAGGGTAATTCTAGAAATTTATTTAGACATTTAATATATTCATAAATGAGTTTTGACATTCGTGCAAGTTAAAACATGACCAAATAATTGAGATGGATGGAGTAATAAAAAAAATAATAAATTATAAATCGTAATATAATTACAAATAATCCAAACATTGATAAGATAATATTTAAAAATTTTAAATGATACTATACTTTTGTATTTTATAAAATAATATTATATTAGCAATTTTAAATTATTGTTTTCAAATTTATCGATATAATATTAATAACATTATAAAATATCATAATAATAATATTTCAACATTTTATAACAATATTATCATAACAATATGTAAATTAATAATTATAATAATATTTAATAGCATAATAATAAAACTATTCTTATTTTCGATTATATAAATAACATTAATAAATTATAAAATATTATATAATAGTAATATTATTATTATTATATATTAATGTTGGAGCCAAGTCTTGCTTAGCCTAAGCCCTCAAACCAATAGCAATCCACGGCCCAAATGCCTACAAAAGCCCAGTTACGCCTGCAAAAGGCCCACTTAGCATAATTATTGGCAAGAAATTTGAAATGACACTATTATAAATATTTGATGAAGTTTGCATTCACAATGTCATCCACCTTTTTCTATGAAGCAATAAGCAAAGCACAAAATTATATCGGAGTATTTGATGAGTATCTTTCAGTTTAAAAAGATGGTATATGAGTTGTTTATACATTTATTGTCTTTGTGGAACTAATTTGTTTAGTTTTCGATTATTAATATTAGACATTCATCAGCTGGTTTTGTGAAACTAATTTTTGTAGAGCGGTAGAAATAAATTAGATGAATAGTTACTTGGTTGTAGTTTCATATGTTGTTTGTTGGCAATGCATGCTTTACTCCATTGACATTTTGTGTATGTATCAATTATCATTTTGCGTATACAGTTATTTATAAAAGGTCAACTTAGTATTCAAATTGATCATAATTACTTAATTAATTAATGACTTTCGAAAACATACTTAAGTGTATAAACATATATGTGTATAACATGCATTGGTATTGATATTTGAAGTTAACGTTAAACATCAAATATATGAAATATATGAAAGGGAGCAGGCAGTTTGTGTTGACCGGCGCAGAATGTGTTGATCGAAACCATCCTTTGCCGATCGATACAGGTGTGTTGATCGACATCACTCACGTCGACCGACGTGGATGTGTTTCTTGCTGTGTGATTTCGCGCAGACGCGACGCAAAGCGTTTTCCGACCATTTCCCGGCCACCACTGAATACCCCGACCTCAAGACAACATCTAAACATGATAAGGAACAATCCTAGATGCTAATAACGTGCTTAGATTCGAGAAACGACAGGAAATGGACAAAAGAAAAGAAAGGGAAAAACCCTTATTTCGTGACGAAGTCTCCAGCAAACTCCGACGAACCAGCGACAGGGATGGTGATCTACGGGTACCAAAATGTTCCCAATTTCATAAGGAACACAGATATGAAGTTAGATCATGACTCCATTGACGTTCGACATGATTTCGGAGGTGATAATGAGAAATGAAAGCTTACCGATGGGCACTGTTCGTCGGCCTGTAACTCTGGCAATTTTCAACATAATGGAGCGATTCGAAGCTCTATAAAAATCTTGAGGAACTATATTTCTTTGGTCTTTACAAGTCGTGGCCTGAATCTCGCTCGAACGGCCGGAAAAATCTTAAGAAAAAGGGGACAGAAGGTTAGGGTTTACGGAGTGGTGTGCAGAATGAAATGAAAATGCAGCTGCTTGCTTCGATTCTTTTCCCTTTTTGGTTGAATTGTGCGCCACAATTCTTGAGATGCAATAATTGATATTGCAAGTGGACGAATGGATAAGATGCCACGTTCAGCCTTCTACTCGTCGCGACTCCGGATTCGTTATTTCATGTAATAATCTGTTAGCCAACCTTTGTTGATTTTTAATTTGACATCCACTGTCCAATTTGAAAAATGGACATCGATCCGTGGAAGTGTTCTACAGCACGAGTTCTACTCGTGGGTTCAATTCCATAATTTTTGGAATTATTCCATTTTTTCTCTAAAACTTAATAATTTGAAATCATAAAATATTTCACGGGCCTTGGAATCTCGATCCAATTATTTCTAAAATTCTTATAAATTAATATCAAGCAAATCCTAGCTCGGTGAAAGAAACGGAGCATTGTGGTGCGAGTAAACGTATTATAAACATGCTAGAAACCTTAATCCATCGCGCTCGGATTCCTTTCGTAAATTTATCTGGCCATCTAGGGTTCTTAAAAACGTACCCATAGGTATTTAGTTCTCATAAAATGGATATGAATTTCACGACGAAGCTTAATTTCCAAGTAATGAGCAATTTAAAATAAATTGCTAAATAAATTTTTGATTAAATCCCAAATTAAGCTTTAATCGGCTTAATTAAACTTAAGGATTTTACAATATGTGCATAAAATAATTACTTTCATTACTAATTTACAAGCCAAAATTTATAAAATCTATAATCATATAATTCATATTTAAATATCATCAACATTGAATAAAATTTATTTTTGCATCCATCAAGTAATTTATCCTTTTTAATAAACACGTTTCAGGAAAAAAAAAATCAAATATTTAAATGACCAAAATTTCTATTGATTTAAAAGGGAAAATAATACGAGTGAAAAAATAATTAACCGATTTATATTAATCTCAATATATATTTTTATATTACTCATATGAATATGAAAAGTTGTTAATATGATTGATCTAATATGAAAAAAAATTGAATTATGACAATCAATTCATAAAATTAGCATAATTATTAGCAAGAAATTTGAACTATTTAATTAATACTATTATAAATACTTGATGAAATTTTGCATTCACAATATTATCGATCCATCTTTTTCAATGCAGTCATCAACAAAGCCCAACAGACAAAAGTATACCTCAGTATTTTGCTAAGCATCCATCTTTCATTATGAAAAGATGGTATATAAGATGTTTATTAAATTAACCTTTTTTTTTATTTTTTTATTATTATATATTCATCTGCTGTTTTTGAGAAACTAATTTTTGAACATTAGAAGAAATAAATTAGATGTATGGTTAGTTAATTGGTAGTATAGTTTCATTTGTTGTTGGTTGGCATGCATGTTTTACTCCATTGATATTTTGTTTTATTTGTTCATTAATAACCACTTTTTAAACAAATCAAGACAAAATTAAAAATGCCCAAAACATTTGGCAAAATAGAAAATAGAAAGTTATAGGATCTCAGTGTTAAGATATTTTTTCTCATCAGTTCAACCATCACAATTGTTACCAATTTCACAACAATTTCATAAGCAAATACAAGCCAAACTTATTTTAGAGAATAATGTGTCACATCCCAAAATATTCCAGTGGATTTTGGGAGTGACAATGATAATCGGAGGAGAAATTATACACGATTATCGAAAGAACAATGCCAAGCCTGATGAAATTTCACATGAGACGATAGATAGACATATGGTCACAAAAACAAGGAGGTTCAAGAGTATTCCTCAAACATATTCCTAAAATAGGAATCACCACTAGATTGGCTTGATCGACGTTCCCTTCACGAAATTTGGGATTTTGTTAGCGAGTTGGGTCATCAACATAAATCGTCTCTGAAATACTTCTACGGTCGTGGTATAGGTCGAAAGACCTCTCAATATGACCAAAGATCACTTGACTATTTATTTCCCAATTGAGAATTTAATTCCTTCATTGTCTCGCCTCTTCATGCATACACCGTCGCTTAAATAAATTTTTTAATTAGATTTATAATATTTTAAAAACTTAGTTTAATGTCTCGTTGGCTAATCTATATTCTAGACCAAGTTTATTTTATTCGAGCCTTTTCGTTTCTCCTCGCCACGCCTCTCTTGATAGAACTTAAAAACTTGTGTCCTTGTTCAAAAATAAACTAACAAGGCTTGGTGCAGATCTTTTCATCGAGTGCAATTATTTATTTTTGACCTCTATTTGTTTCTTGTAAGTCACGGCGATTTATTGCGCATCAAAATCTAATAATATTGTGGGTTTAAATAAATTCTAAAATAATTTAAAGAATAATTATCCAATATATATATTTCTACAAGCTCGATATAGTTTATCGAGCCAAAATTTGTGCGACATTCCATTTATCTTTATATACATTTTTATTTTTTTTCAAAATCTGCCGTTAGGATTAATTAAGAAAAATAATCCATACATCGTTGCGTTGAAGGTTTCTCGGTCTAGAGTGCTTATTGGGATTATTCATCCTTAAACACTTCAATAGAAAGTCATATATATAATTTTAATTTTTCCGTTTCACATCTCATTTTATTTTATTTATTTCACTTGACCATTTCCTTTAGAAGGGCTTAATTCACATTTTGATTCGTTGTGTGTCATATGCAGTCTCCAATACACGCCTTCAGGGACTAGTTGGGTTGAAACATTGGAACGATATAGAGAAATGCAACCAGCGAGCATAGAGTTAGTAAAATGGTCGGCGTGTGTTTGTTTGTTGTTTTCTCCGTCGTTCCCTAACCAATTTTAATTCCAATCGTTGAGTTGTGACCCTAATTGTGTCTAGATTGATCCTACGCGAGCCAAACATCCCAAGTCGTGCATAACTGAAACAAAATCGGGGTTAAAATGGTATACCTTCTGCGATTCACACGATTTCATTAATAAATCGGTGTCAGAAAATGTAATTTCTGAGCTCGACGACGCGAAAAACAGTGGCTGCGTGAAGTAGATTAACCCAGATTTTAAATGAATTACCTTGTTGTCAGCAACTTCAGACCACAGTATCTTCAAATCCCGACGTCCAATTGGAGTTTTTCATGGTCCTTATATGTTCTCTGCACTTCAATTTATATTGTGGTGAAGAAATAAGATTCAGAAGACGAATGGTTTGGAATGGAGCCTAGCTCGTCAACTTCATATTGCGATAACTCCTAGCTCCAACGTCCAAATCAAGCGATTATTGATTCCACGATTATCTACTAAGTACCAACTATCATTTTAATGTTGGATCGTGCTGAGAGGATGGATAGTTTGAGAGATGTAGTGTGAGGAAGATGGTGTGTTGGAAATGCGGTTGACAGAGCTTTCTGTCGGTCTCTCCTTTCCTTCACTCTCGCTCTCTCTGTAACTCCTTCTCCTTTCAACTTCCAGCACACATCTCCCTCTATCTCTGATTTAGTTGAGTGTGCAATTGGTGGAGTGAGGCAAAAATCAGATTTTGTTGCTGAGAGGGGAACGACAAGTAGGCTAGAAGTAGGATTCACAAGGATATAATAGGATTCTATTGGGTCATTGCCCTTTGTGGGCTTTGACTTCAATATTTGGGCCCAATGGGGCCAGCCCATTTCATATTCTTTAAACAAAATACACAAAGTGGAGTGTGTGTTTTGTGTGTTGCTGCGCCGCTCACCAAGAAAAATAGAGAGAGAGCTGCTGCGCCTTTTTCAGAGAGAGAGAGCCGCAGAGTGCGAGAAAGGAAAGGAAGAAAAGAAAGGAGAAGAGAAGAGAGAAGGAAGAGAGAAGAGGTCTTGGGTCTTGATCTTCACAACCTTGTTTCTCCAATTGGTGATTCCTTTCTCATTATTCCTCTATTTTGTTTGGTAAACCTAGATTGAAATCTAGAGGGTTTTCTTATTGTGATCCATCGATTGATGATTGGTGATGAGCTATTATTGTTAGCCAAGATAGGTGATATCTTGAGGTATTGTTGATGTTATTGGTGAACCTCTAGTGTGAATTACTAGGGAGAATATTGTGTATCCATTCTTATTGATATAGTGGAGATTTGTTGAGGTGGCTTCTAGCCCGTGGTTTTTACCTTCGTCTTGAAGGATTTTCCACGTTAAAAATATCGGTGTCCTCTTTACTGCTTTGTGGATTATTTCCTTGCATTGGTGCTTTGGTTGATTTGGCTTGATTGGTTAATCTCATTTAGCACACAAGTTGTTGGTTTGGTTGTCTTTGTTATCTCCACACTTGGTGTTTATCCCCAACAAACTGGTACCAGAGCACTGGTTGGGTTGTGGAAGAGATTGGAGAATCTGTATGTTTAAATGGAGGAGCAAAATTCTTTTGGGATGATGAAATTAAACTCTGGGAATTATGCTATTTGGAAGAGAAAAATGTTAGACTTGCTTTATTGCAAAGATCTCTTTCTGCCAGTGTTGGGCAAAGAAAAGCCAACAGATAAAAGTGATGAGGATTGGGCTATATTGCACATGAAAGCTTCCGCTACGATTAGGCAATGGGTAGATCCCAATATATTCCATCACATAGCAGAGGAAACCAAAGCAGATGTTTTATGGAAAAAGTTGGAGGCACTGTATGAGAAAAATACTTTCTGAAACAAAGCACTACTCATCAGGAGACTTGTGAATTTGAAGTTCAAGGATGGGAAAAGTATGACTGAGCATACTAGTGACTTTGTAGGGTTAGTGAATCAACTGACTGGTATGAAGCTTAAGCTTGAGGATGAGCTACAAGCACTCTTACTTCTAGGGTCTCTACCTGATAGTTGGGAAACATTGGTGGTCTCATTGAGCACTTCTGCACCTGGTGGGACTTTGACCATGGAGATGGTTAAAGACAGTTTGCTTAATGAAGATGCAAGATGAAATGAAAGAGGTGAATCTTCTTCTGATGTTCTAGTTTCTCAAAAGCCAGTGAGACGTGGGAGAAGTAAAGACAGATATCCACAAAGACATGGTAAACATGATGCATCCAGGGGGAAAGTCTAAGAACAGAAAAGACATTCGATGTTTTCACTGTGACAAGCCGGGTCACATGAGGAATGAGTGCAGGATTTTGAAAAGGGAGCTTGCAGAAGGCAAAAGAGAGGAGAAGGAGACTAATGCAGTTCGGCAAGATGGTGCTGCCGTGCTGCTGTGATTGTCTCTGATGACAGTTGTGTTAGTTTGGTGTGTCAGGATAGTGATTGGGTCATTGATTCTGGTGCATCCTTCCATGTTACTCCTCATGGTGATTTCTTCACTTCGTACTCTTCTGGTGATTTTGGTAATGTCAAGATGGGAAACAGTGATGCTTCTAAGATTGTGGGTATTGGAGAGATTTGCTTGGAGACAAATCTTGGGATGAAGTTAGTGCTGAGGGATGTGAGGCATGTCCCAGATATCCGTCTCAATTTGATTTCAGCCGGTAAGCTAGATGATGATGGTTATTGCAACTACTTTGGTGAAGGTAGATGGAAGCTCACCAAAGGGTCACTGATTGTTGCAAAAGGAAAGAAAATGAATACACTCTATGTCACACAAGCAAAGTTGTGCAAGGGAGAGACAAATGTGATTCAGAAAGGTGTCAGCATTGACCTTTGGCACAAGAGACTTGGCCATGTGAGCAAGAAGAGCCTGCAGATTCTCGCCCGGAAGCAACTCCTTCCAAGTTTGCAAGGTACACCTCTGAAAACTTGTCTTGATTGTATTGCTGGAAAGACACATAGAGTTACATTCCATACTTATCCTCAACATAGGAAATCAAATATTCTTGATTTGATTCACACTGATGTTTGTTTTATGCGAGATAAAACTCTTGGAGGTGCTGTCTACTTTGTAACTTTTATTGATGACCACTCAAGAAAAGTTTGGACCACAGCTCTAAAAACTAAAGATCAGGTTTTTGATGTCTTCAAGGAGTTTCATGTCAGAGTTGAAAGAGAAACAGGAAAGAAGCTGAAGGCAGTTAGAGCAGATAATGGTGGTGAATACAGAGGGCCGTTTGAGAGCTATTGCAGAGCTTATGGGATCAGGTTTGAGAAGACTCCAGCCAAGACACCACAGTTGAATGGTGTAGCTGAGAGAATGAACAGAACAATTGAAGAAAGAATCAGATGTATGCTTTCACATGCTAAGCTTCCCAAGAGCTTTTGGGGGGAGGCTATGCGTACTGCAGTTGACTTGATCAACCTTTCTCCAGCTACTACTCTAGATGGTGATGTTCCTGATAGAGTTTGGAGTGGAAAAGATGTGTCTTATGATTATTTGAGAGTGTTTGGCTGCAGGGCTTTTGTCCATGTTCCCAAAGATGAGAGATCCAAGCTTGATGACAAGGCCAAAGCATGTATCTTCTTGGGTTATGGTCACGAGGAGTTTGGTTACAGGTTGTGGGATCCAGTGAACAAGAAGATTCTGAGAAGTAGAGATGTTGTATTTCTAGAAGATCAGTTTGGTGATAACTCTGATAAAGAAAATACTTCTAGTTCTTCTACCGAGATTCCAGTCAGATTGGATCCAACTCCTCCTCCCTTAGTAGGTCATGATCACGGGGGAGACATGCAACAAGGTTGTAATGATGCCGAGGAGCAGCCTCCAGTTGATGATGTTGTGCCAGTTGGAGAAGAACCACCACCACCACCAGTTGAGACAGTAGTGAGGAGATTCGCTCGAGAGCGCCAACCCTCAAAGAGATACAGTACTAGTGAGTATGTGATGCTCACAGATGGTGGAGAGCCTGAAAACTATCAAGAAGCTATTGATCATGAAGCAAATGATGAGTGGTTGAAAGCCATGCAAGATGAGATGCAATCCTTGCATGAGAATCACACTTATGAGTTGGTAAAGCTACCTAATAGCAAGAAGACATTGAAGAATAGGTGGGTTTACAGGTTGAAGTCTTCTGAAAATAGTTCACAACCAAGGTACAAAGCAAGGTTGGTTGTGAAAGGATTCAGTCAGAAGAAAGGTGTTGATTTTGATGAGATCTTCTCTCCAGTTGTGAAGATGAGCTCCATTAGAGTTGTTCTTGGTTTGGCAGCTCGCTTGAATTTGGAGATAGAGCAGCTTGATGTCAAGACTGCATTCCTTCATGGGGATTTAGATGAGGAGATCTACATGGAGCAGCCCGAAGGTTTTGAAGCCAAAGGGAAAAAGAACTTAGTGTGTAAGCTCAAGAAGAGCTTGTATGGATTGAAGCAAGCTCCAAGACAGTGGTACAAGAAGTTCGACTCATTCATGATGGGTCAGGGGTATACTAGAACATCGTCTGATCTCTGTGTGTTTGTGAAGAGATATTCTGATGATGATTATATTATTCTGCTGTTGTATGTGGATGACATGTTGATTGTTGGTCATGATGCTAGCAGGATTGAGAAGTTAAAGCGAGATTTAGGCAAGTCTTTTGCAATGAAAGACTTGGGCCCTGCAAAACAGATTCTTGGCATGAAGATAACCCGTGACAGGAAGAATGGGAAACTTTGGCTATCTCAAGAGCGCTATGTTGAAGCCGTGCTTAAGAGGTTCAACATGAGCAAGGCTAAGGTAGTATCTACTCCACTTGCAGGCCACTTCAAACTTTCTGTTAAACAGTGTCCTACAAGTGAGAAGGATAAGGAAGAGATGAGCAAAGTTCCATACGCCTCAGCAGTAGGCAGTCTGATGTATGCCATGGTTTGCACGAGGCCAGACATAGCTTATGCAGTTGGTGTAGTGAGTCGTTTTCTCTCTAATCCTGGAAAGGAGCATTGGGCCGCAGTTAAATGGATTCTCAGATACCTCAGAGGTACTTCTAAGGTATGTTTATGTTTTGGTACTGGTGAACCGAATCTGGTTGGATATACAGATTCAGATATGGCAGGTGATGTCGACTCCAGGAAGTCCACTTCGGGATTCTTGTTGACTTTTGCAGGGGGAGCTGTCTCTTGGCAGTCTAAGTTGCAAAAGTGTGTTGCTCTGTCTAGTACCGAAGCTGAGTATATAGCCATCACAGAAGGTTGCAAAGAAGCTCTGTGGATGAAGAAGTTCTTGGAAGAACTTGGTCTTGAGCAGGAGAAGCTGATTGTCTATAGCGACAGTCAAAGTGCTATTTATCTCTCTAAGAACTCAACATTCCATTCGAGATCCAAGCATATTGATGTCAGATATCATTGGATTCGTGACGAGCTTGAGAATAAGCAGTTGAGTTTAGAGAAGATCCACACAAGTGAGAATACAGCAGACATGTTCACCAAGTCCTTGACTAAGGAAAAGTTCGAGGCTTGTGTGCGAGGAGCGGGCTTGCTCGAGCCCACAAAATGAAATGACGGGGGAGAATTATTGGGTCATTGCCTTTTGTGGGCTTTGACTTCAATATTTAGGCCCAATGGGGCCAGCCCATTTCATATTCTTTAAACAAAATACACAAAGTGGAGTGTGTGTTTTGTGTGTTGCTGCGCCGCTCACCAAGAAAAATAGAGAGAGAGCTGTTGCGCCTTTTTCAGAGAGAGAGAGTCGCAGAGTGCGAGAAAGGAAAGGAAGAAAAGAAAGGAGAAGAGAAGAGAGAAGGAAGAGAGAAGAGGTCTTGGGTCTTGATCTTCACAACCTTGTTTCTCCAATTGGTGATCCCTTTCTCATTATTCCTCTATTTTGTTTGGTAAACCTAGATTGAAATCTAGAGGGTTTTCTTATTGTGATCCATCGATTGATGATTGGTGATGAGCTATTATTGTTAGCCAAGATAGGTGATATCTTGAGGTATTGTTGATGTTATTGGTGAACCTCTAGTGTGAATTACTAGGGAGAATATTGTGTACCCATTATTATTGATATAGTGGAGATTTGTTGAGGTGGCTTCTAGCCCGTGATTTTTACCTTCGTCTTGAAGGATTTTCCATGTTAAAAATATCGGTGTCCTCTTTACTGCTTTGTGGATTATTTCCTTGCATTGGTGCTTTGGTTGATTTGGCTTGATTGGTTAATCTCATTTAGCACACAAGTTGTTGGTTTGGTTGTCTTTGTTATCTCCACACTTGGTGTTTATCCCCAACAATCAAAGCCAGGTTCGGGCTGCGGAGGAGACCGAGTTTGTGGTGGACTTATGGTGCATGTGGAAGCCCTCAATTGCCGAGTAGAGATCGTCCATGAGTGTCTTGTGTCGAAAGCTTCCTGACAGGTGGTCAGACGGCGGGTCCCGTGGGTTGACGGCGGTGCAAGATGAAGTGACGGATCTAATAACTCGAGGGGAGGCCACGGATATGTGGGCTATTGGTTTGAGGGGAGGATTGTTGGGGGTTGTCAAACCCCATATCCCACATCGGTTGGAGAAAGGAATTCTCCATTGTTTATAAGTCTACAATGAACTCCATTAGTATGAGGCCTTTTGGGAGATGCCCAAAAACAAATCCGTGCGGGCTTGTGCTCGGCCCAAAGCGGACAATATCATACTAATGTTGGAGTCTCGGTCCCAACAGATTCCCTTGTATTTGTTTTGATTTCTTAGATTTTATTTGATCTTATTAGATATTCTAGTATCTAATTTCGATATTACAAGATATTATAAATATATCTAATTAAATTTTATTGCCACACATAAATAATCATAAGATTATATTTTAATTTAATTTGGACATTTAACTAAACAACTCCGTCAATATTAATTATCGCACAACACTCGACGATTGGAATAAATTATCGTGCAATTTTTTTTATAATTCAAGTTACCCAACGATTAAATACTAATATAATTTTTTTTAAAAAACTTTTATTTCTCGAGTTTTGCACGGGTTACTACATAATGCAGTTTGAAATGATACACAAAATAATCAAGACAAAACTATTGTTTTTTTTCAGAAATTGAATAAATTTCAATAGTTGTTTCCTCCGAAGATTTTGGATAAGAGCGGAGTGTCTTAAATATGTTGATCAAATCAACTGATGGTGATGGAAGTTGAGTTATGCTAATGTAGATTTTCATTTCTTTCAAGAAGGGAGCTCTCTTTAGTAGAGTCTTTGCCAATAAGAATGTTGATTTGCAAGCATATCCAACCATAATTTCCACATTTTTAAGATGTGGTAAATCACAACTTAAATTAAATTCTTCAGTAAGATCCCAATCGGTAGATTCCTGAAAACACAAATCGTAATATGTTAGGCTAATACCAAAACTCATACAAGTACTAGGTAAAAAACTATGCAAAAATTGACTTGCAAATCTTAAATTATGGGTAATTAAGTGATACTGAAATTCATAATTCAAGAATAAATTAATTATGGGTAATCCTAAAGATAAAGGTCATAAAAATATATTTTAAAAATAAAAAAATATATATATGACTTCATATAAATCATCTATTGTTTGGATATATAACTTCATAAAAATCTAAATGTATGAATTCGATTGATATGTACATAGTTTCTAAAATACGAATATGTGAACATGCATATAATGACAACAAAAGAAATTGTGAATAACATCTATATTATTTTAATTTTAACTGCTCTTATTTTCATATCAATATATAATAATTTTAACTGCATAGTAGCAAACATCAAACATTCATCAAATCAAAATCTTAAATGAAAAACAAAAAGGAGAACTAACCTCTTTGTAGTCAAAGATGGTCAACATCTTAAGGAATGGAGAAGATTGAAGGATAGCTATGGTGCCATTAACGTCAACAACATCATCACCTACAACTATGGTCATGGTCTCTACCTTCAGCAGTGGAAGGTGAAAGTTGTGCATGCCCATTTTTGATATAGCCTAATATATACAAATAATATGTGACCGTAAAGATTCAATATCACAAACGTTCCAATGTCCATTGTGGGTACATGTTAATGTGCTCATGGCTGATGTTGCAGTATATTAGAGGTAAGGTTGTAAAAGTCGCTAGCGCGTTGGCAATTAAGGCAGGGCCTAGACGTTTTCTCGACAGAAGTTAATCGGTAAACTAATTTTTTCATATTTAATATTTATAATAATAATATTATTAAATAAAAAAATTATATAAGTTTTAATTATTTTTTTAAAAAAACATAAAAAATAGGTAGTCTGAATCGATTAAACGATACATATCCTACTTAGTCGGTCACCTAAATCGGCGCCTAGGCGAATTAAGTGGCCTAGACAATGCCTAGGTGCCGATTACCAAACCGACTATACATGGGGATTTGAGGGTATTCGGTTCGGATAGGTACCACCTAGCACCTAGGCGGGGATTTTACAACAATTAGAGGTGATGATAATACTTAAAATTGACACCACCACTAATGTTATATTGCTACACCAGAGTAAGTGAGATAATTAAATTGTTGGACGTACCTTAATGGTTTGAATCTCAATGTCGAGGATGGTGGCAAAACTGATGTTTTGGAAAGTTTGTTGGGCATTGTTTATAAACTCCGGCGAGATTAAATCCTCATCAAATACTTCCATTTGCAGCGTCACTCCTTTGAGAGAAACGACATTGGTGAGGTGCAGTGTACCTGTTTGAGGAAATGTGCCAACATCTAAAAAGTCATATATGGTGCCGAGATCTCCATAAAACCCTCAAGTTCTACTTTGAGGGTGTGAAATCTTGGACACCCAATCTCTAATCGATTGAACCCGTCGCAATGGATGAGTTCCATGTGTTTCAAAGTAGGGCAAGCTGAAGTTATTTTATCGATTACATGCTGAGGGAGGGCACAAAAACGAAGTGAAATCTCAGTGATGGATCGCCATTCCACAGCTGACGACGGCGGAGGCACGATGCAATGGTTCAGCGTCAACACGGTCAACTGTGGATAGGAATAAATGATCTGAGGTATGGTGTACTCATCAAAACTGCCAGCTCTTTGTGTTAGACACAAAGACAACACTTTGACTTTATATTTGGATGCCAACTCAACCCACACATCGATATCGGAATCGAAGCTTTTGTCGTAGATGAATTTGAGGTTCAGGAAGTCCAAAGCAGCTCCTCTGCGGTTAGCAAGCACGCGATAGACACGAGCTTTGAACTTGTTTAATGCCTCAATCTCCCCCGTCATTTCCTTGAAATCAATAATAAGGGGGAATTCGGTCCAAACATATCTCCATCGTTTCGACAACAATGAAGATCTTCCTGCCTCCTCCAAATCCAGAAGAGAGAGGATATGAATAAGTAGGTCATCCGGCAGTAGGCTCAGCCGATCCATCTCCATCTCCATCAGCTGAATTTCAGTACAATTTAGATCTCTTTGGGTAGTGGGAAAGCACAACAATGATTTATACATCTATTTTTTTGTTGCTTTCCAACTAATCCTATTTAGATTTACTGATTCAAT
>JAPKLW010007697.1:0-14575 GCA_026898455.1 Plectranthus barbatus | reverse complement strand
ATTGATTGTATGCATAAATCTTCCGTGAATGTTGCAAACTCATCCAACAATAATAATCATTTAAAGAGAAAGTTTTCTTCCGATGAGGATCAAACATATCTCTGGCACTTGAGACTAGGTCACATCAATCTAAAGAGGATTAAAAGATTAGCATGCGATGGGCTCTTGGATTCTTTCCAAGTGGTACCGCATCAAATCTGTGAGTCCTGTATAGAAGAAAAGATGACGACCAGGCCTTTTAAGGCAAGTCAGTCTCGAGCAGAGAATGTGTTGGAATTGATCCACTCTGACTTATGTGGACCAATGTCCACGCAAGCTCGTGGAGGTTATGAGTACTTCGCCACATTCATTGACAATTACTCAAGATTCAGATATGTCTATTTGCTTCGCCATAAGTCTGAATGCTATGAGAAATTCAAAGAGTTTAGGACTGAGGTAGAAAAGAAGCTAGGTAAGACTATCAAGACACTATGATCACATTGTGGTGGAGAATACCTCAGTAATGAGTTCTCGCAGTACTTGTCAGATAACGGGATTACATCCCAGTGGACTGCACCAGGAACCCCTCAACAAAATGGTGTAGCAAAGAGAAGAAATAGAACTCTCTTGGAAATGGTCGGGTCGATGATGAGTTATGCAAGCTTGCCGATTTTGTTTTGGGGATATGCCTTGGTGACAGCAGCCTATTTGCTTAACCTGGTACCTTCTAAATCAGTTCCTAAAACACCTCTGGAACTCTAGTATGGGCGAAAGCCAAGTTTGAACAGAGTGAGGTTTTGGGGTTGTCCAGCATATGTGCTGACAAAGGAACCTGATAAGTTAGAAAGTAGGTGTAAGCTGATGATGTTTGTAGGATATCCCAGGCAAACGAAAGGTGGTTATTTCTATTGTCCTGAGAATCAGAAAGTGGTTGTCAGTACCAACGCAAGATCCAAGAGTGAAATTGTCCTCCACGAGCTTGAGGACGAAGAAGCAATTCCATCAGGAAAGCCCAGTGTAATGGTAAATCCACCTACAACAGGTGAGGCTATACCAACAGTGCCACTAATGCAAGGTATGGGACCAACGCGTACTGTGCCAACTACTGACACGGTTCAGATGCCTCGTTGCAGTGGGAGGGTTATCCACCAACCCGAAAGGTACATGTTCGTGGAAGAGTCTTC
This sequence comes from Plectranthus barbatus, assembly GCA_026898455.1. Classification (NCBI taxonomy): domain Eukaryota; kingdom Viridiplantae; phylum Streptophyta; class Magnoliopsida; order Lamiales; family Lamiaceae; genus Plectranthus; species Plectranthus barbatus. The sequence continues at coordinate 13,412 of JAPKLW010007697.1, read as the reverse complement.
TGACTTGATCCCGGAAAATGGACTGGATGATATCGATCCCTGGACATATGACGAGGCGGTATCTGATAAAGATGCAGACAAATGGCTAATCGCCATGGATTCCGAAATAGAATCCATTACGGCTATGGACGTATACCAGAAAACTTATTTGCCAAATGGCTATCGAGCCATAGGGTGCAAATGGGTATACAAAAGAAAGAAAGGACCGAATGGTGAAATTACAGCTTTCGAAGCAAGGCTGGTGGCGAAGGGTTATAGTCAGAAAGAAGGTGTAGACTATGATGAGACCTTCTCACCGGTAGCCATGCTTAAGTCCATTTGTATACTCTAGCCATAGCAGCACATAAGGACCTATAAATCTGGCAGATGGATGTCAAAACCGCGTTTCTAAACGGGTACCTTGAAGAAGGTAGGGACATCTATATGCAACAGCCAGAAGGTTATGTGCAGAAGGGCGAAGAACATTTGGTCTGGAAGCTAAGGAAGTCGTTGTATGGACTTAAACAAGCTTCACAGTCATGGAATCTGCATTTTGATGAAGTGATTAAATCCTATGGATTTTCACAATGCTCAAACGAGAGTTGCGTGTATCGTCTATGTGTCAGCGGAAGCGTGGTGTTCCTTGCACTTTATGTAGATGATATTCTCCTATTTGGCGACAATGTGGAAGTATTGTCGGGCATAAATGGGTGGTTATCCGAGCAGTTTCATATGAAGGACCTTGGGGAGGCAGAATACATCCTAGGGGTAAAAGTATTGCGGGAGCGCAATAAGAGGATGCTGACCTTGTCTCAAGGATCATATGTGGATACTGTGATTGCCCGTTTCAGCATGCAAACTGCCAACAATGTCTGTTACCCTTCAGACATGGCATATATCTTTCCAAGGATCAGTGTCCGGTGACACAAAGGGAGAAAGATGAAATGAGGAACGTGCCGTATGCATCGGCCGTGGGGAGCCTCATGTATGCAATGGTATGTACGAGGCTAGATATCTACTTTGTTGTAGGCATGGTAGCGAGATACCAGTCTAACACTAGAGACTATTGTCTCGTCTATCAGTGTGAGGATTTGTGCCCTGTGGATTATACTGATTCGGATTTCCAGGCAGACCAAGACGAAAAGAAGTCCACCTTTGGCTATGTGTTTACATTAGGATGTGGGGCCATATCATGGAGGAGTACAAAGCAGAAGTGCATTGCGGACTCCACCATGGAAGCAGAATATGTGGCAGCTTCTGAAGCTTTGAAAGAAGCAGTATGGTTTCGAAACTTCCTTCTGGAGTTGGACGTGATTCCTAAGCTGCCCAAGACAATCACGATATACTGTGATAATTCGGGAGCTGTGGCTAATTCAACGGAACCACGAACTCACAGAGCAACAAAACACATTGAAAGGAAGTACCATATTATACGAGAAATTGTAGCAAGGGGTGATGTGCTAGTAGAGAAGATTGTTACAAGAAATAATCTAGCGGATCCATTCACAAAGGCTCTACCTCAAAAGGTCTACGAGATGCATGTACGTAACCTTGGGCTGAGGGCAAAGCTATCCACGTAGAATGTTTAATGTAATAGCTAGATTAGTTTAGACGCGTTATACTCTGGAAAGCACCTGTATAATGCTTTGAGTATAAGTGGGAGATTGATGGATTTATATACTGAAAGCATTATGATTGGTATATTATGTACAAGGTCGATTGGTTAATATACTGGGAATCATAAATGTTGTATGTTTATCTCCTGTCTGAATTAACAAACATATGTCGCAAACGCAATTATCCTCTTATCTCGTCGATAGGGAGATCATACGGTGTGTAGAAGATCACAGAAGATCGTATGGATCGTTTGACCTAGCGAGATATAAATAGTTATCACAGCTGAGACAGTTCCAGGATAAACTGTCGGTGCAAGCTGCAGCATACGCAGTAATAAGCATCTTATCTTGGATGGCTTGGTATGCTGGTGTGGGGCACACATTGATAAGGACCTAAGTCGAGATCGATTCTTTTATCTGACATTAAAAGAATCTAGACCTCTATGGCTTGAAGAGATCATAAGCCTACATGAAGGTACAGAAGTATATGCAGATTGTGTATTACTTTGAGTTGCAGTGAAAGGCTCTAGTTGAGCTTGTATATCTTTATATTGGGTAATAGCAGTTTGTGTATGACTGTCTGATACTGGAACTAGGTAACCACATCCAGTATAGGATGGTGACATTCCCTGAACAGCTCAAAAGGTTCGTTATGCTAAGTCCTGCAGGCTGATTAAGTTCAAGCATAAGTGAAAAGGTTTGAGTGGATTGATTCAGGAATATAAGATGTTAATTAATTAAATAGTTTTTCAAAGCTTAAATTAATTAACGAATGTTTGTAACCTTAAATGTGGGGATATACCGAGCCCATGCAACCCGTACCTCAAAACGTGGTAGCAAATAGGTAGGACAGTATTGATTCTCTGGTGGAATGAATCAATATTAATTAATTAATTATATTTTGGGTTGAATATGGGAATTAATTAATTGATAGGCATTATTTGCTATTTGCATTCTGGTCCCTGGTCTGGCCCATGAAACTCAAGCCCAATAGAAGTCCAGTATTTCCTATAAATAGGCCTCAGTTCCTCGGATCTCAACACACCACAAGATCATAAGTTGCACACAGCAAACCAGGTTTTGGGAGCTGTGGTGATCGACTAAGATCTGAGAACGAGGAGGAAATTCTGCTTCTCAACCGGGCAAGGGATCTGATAGAGAATCTTCACCAGATTTTCATATCGAGTTGGGATACAGATCAGAAGATCAAATCAGGAGGATTTTTCTTCTTCTCTCTCTCCTTGATTTTCGAAAATAACTGTTTTATTTTCTTAAGATTTATTTCCTCAATCTGTTAGGAATTAAATCTTTGTGCGTGGGAAAGATCAAAGGGAATCTCCGCGCACTCGTTCTTCAGAGTTCATCAATCCAGGTATTCCGCATAAACCTTCTTATGCATAATAATATAGGAGCATGCTAGGATCATTCTTAAGAATAGCAATTTATTTTGATATTCCAATTAACGATCCTTGACAAACGGACTTCGTGATTCAGTTCACGAATCCCTTCATCGATATCACGTGATTTATGATATCATCAATCAAATGCTTGTTGGGAACTCTCCACAGGCTATGGACTTCTCCCCGCCAGTGTGGAAGGTGATGATGGCTTTTGTCGATGAAGCGGACGTCAATTGGGCTTCCTTCATCTTCGATCGAGTGAGATACTCATTCAAGAATCTACCGGTTGTCCATGTTCCTTATGGGATGCAACTGAGCTCTCTTCATGAGCAACAAATTCTGGAGTTCACTCGAGGTGGCTGGTCCAACATTGAAGATTCCGACTTTTACCCGCCACGGTGTTCTCCCATCGGTTGATCTCCTCTGATCTCTATTCAAGTTTTCCTTCTGTATTCCCCTTTTTTTAATATGCCGGTTTGGGGTGAACTATCCCCCTTTTTTAGATTTCTAATTATGTAAAATGTATGACTTATCAGTGAATGAAATCTCTTTTTCTTTTCCAATCATTCGAAATCACAATTTCTATCATGAGAAGAACTGTTTGAACTGTACACGTCACTCAGTTCTTGGACAGCACAGTTTACTCTCTATCCTTAGAGTATCCTGCATTGTTTTTTAACCTTGATTTAATGCTAAGTCAGGGAACCATACTCCTATGGTCTGACCGTTCACAGACTCTGATCCCTTAGCCTTCAGACTTATGGGCCACACGTCCGATCATGGATGGGTAGTCGTAGTTGTTGGGAATTGAATGGTAACTTATCGGCTTCAGACTCCAAGTCATGAGGAGTCGTGTCTCATAAAGATGGCTTAGTATCCTTCTCGAACATCGCATATGATCGTCCATAAATACGTTTCATCGGCAAGCATTGAAATATTACCCATCTAATAGCCTTTTGCTGAGAATACACTCGAGATCTTTTCAGGTCTGATATGACTTCTCCTCCTTCTTCTCCTTCCGCGTTCACTATACCAGATGTCGCGGCAGAGATGGGAAGAATCTCCATCCAAAGAAACAAAATTCTAGATAGGATAGGAGTTCAAGCACATCATTGGAGAACTCCATGTATCTATCAAGGGTTGATAGGAAACCTAAGGGCTAATGGACTGGCATGATTTGTAACCATCGAGCCCCATTCCTTTCATGAAGATTTACTCAGGATGTTTGCTTACTACTCCATAGTTTCTGAGATTTTCTGCAATCTCAATGGAAGGGAATTCTACTGGTCTGCTGACTATTTTGTAGCAGAGTTTGGGCTACTTTGTCATGGCAGAAGAACTCCTGTCATGCAATATCAAAGCGAAGAGACAACACCTGAGTGGTCAATTTGGCTAGATTGGAGAGCAGGGAACATCAGCTTCCATCCGAATGCGCCATGTGGATACCTCAGGCCGATCTACAAGTTGTCCTTCGACGTGATTAACCAGATGGTGGTCTGTAATCCCCTCTAGGAAACTAACTTCACACCACCAGTCTGGAAGGCTATGATGGCGTCTTAGGAGCAAGGTGAGGTCGACTGGGCAGGGTTCATCTTTGATCGTCTGAAGAGGGCTCTTCAAAATCTGTCGGAAGTCATTGTCCCTTATGGCATGCAGCTGAGCTGGCTCCTTGAGAGGAGGATTCCTTATCTCAAAGGTGGTCCTTCAAATGTGGTTGGATCTAATTACTAGCTCTCTCGTCCAATCAACTAGGAACTCATCCCTTGATTTCCAAATAATCTTTACTAAATTTGTAAAAGTTTCTTTTGTGGCTTTTGTCTAAATGTAAGGGTGACGTGTCCCCTCATTTTCATCTTAATTAATGAACTTTTTTGCTTTATCTCCATCATTGAGTAACCTGTATCAAAAGTAATGCATTTGACTAAAATAATAAATCATATTGTTATGCATCGGATCATTTTCCATCTTCTTCTCTTGAAATTTCATCAAACTCTAGAAGACCTAGTTTGATGCATAGCTCTTTGAATCGAGCCTCAGGTAGCGGTTTGGTGAAGATATTCGCTAACTAGTCCTCAGTTCTAATATATTCCACCGAGATATCCTCCTTATCAACATGATCTCAAATGAAATGATGACGAATATCTATGTGTTTCGTCCTAGAGTGTAGAACTGGATTGTTTGAAATAGAAACTGCACTTTTGTTGTCACAATAGATAGGAACACATCCAGAGTTTATTCCATAATCCTTAAGCTGCTGCTTTATCCAAAGCACTTGAGCACAACAACTGGCTGATGCCACATATTCAGCTTTAGTGGTTGAAGTAGCCACGGAATGTTGCTTCTTGTTGAACCAGCTATCAGTTTATGACCTAGAAACTGACGGGTTCCACTTACGCTCTTTCGGTCAATTCTGCAGCCTCCAAAATTTGATTCAGAGAATCCATTCAGCATGATTCCATCAGTTTTGGGATACCAGATACCTAAAGACTCAGTCTTCTTAAGGTATCTCACGAACCTTTTTACCGCTTCCATGTGGGACTTCTTCGGATTCGCCTGGAATCTTGCACACACTCCCACAGCATAAGATATATCGGGTCGACTGGCAATTAGATACAGTAAAGACCCAATTATTCCTCTATAAGCAGTTGGATCAATAGGTTCTCCTTCTTCATCGAGAGTGATATGACAACTGGTGCTCATACGAAGCCTTAGAGACTTCGTCTTCTCCGGACAGAATTTGTTGATTAAGTTTTGAGTATACTTCTTTTGACTTATAAAAATCCCTTCGTCAGACTGATCAACTAGTAAACCAAGAAAATATGTCATCTTGCCATCATACTCATTTGAAATTTATTTTTCATTAACTGGGCAAACTTTTCACATAACTTGGTGTTTTTGCTGCCGAAGATGATGTCGTCTACATAGATCTGAACAAGCAGGATGTCCTCTCCATCCTTTATTTTGAACAAAGTTCGGTCGATTGCACATTTTTCAAATCCATTCTTGAGCAAAAACTGAGAGAGAGTTTCATACCATGCTCTGGTTCTTGCTTCAATCCATATAAGGCTTTCCTTAGTTTGTAGACTTGGTTTCCTTACTAGAAACCTGGGGGTTGTTCGACGTAGAACTCTTCCTTTAATTCGCCATTAAGGAAGGCACTCTTCACATCCATTTGAAGAATGGTGAAGTCATGGTACGCAGAATATGCCAAATATAGCCGAATGGCTTCCAGCCTAGCAACTGGAGCAACAATCTCGTCAAAATCGATTCTTTTGCACTGAGCATAACCTTTGGCAACCAATCTCACTTTATTCCTTACGATGGTGCCGGTCTCATCTATTTTATTCTTGAAGACCCACTTAGTACCGATCGCTGACTGATGTGTTGGTCTGTCCACAAGATGCCACACATTGTTGCGACTGAATTCTGCCAATTCTTCTTACATCGCATTGATCCAATTTGCTGATTGAAGAACTTATCCAATTTTTACTGGTTCAACTTGAGAAATGAAGCAAGACATCAGGGCAGTTCTTTGTCTTGTTCGAACTGGATTGCCAATGTCATCCATGATGGCTTTAACGGGATAATCTCTTCACCAGCTAGGCTTCTTCATAGGTACGGCTTCAGAGGGAGCAACTGGAGTCTCAGAAACTGCTGGATGTTCCTGATGAGATAGTTCACCTCTAGGTTCCTGAACTGCTTCACTTCCTTGTTCAAGAACTGTTCTATCTCCTTGTTCAGAAACTGCTTCATCTCCTTGTTCTGGAACAACATTCTGATCAGCATCTGGATTTTGAACTGTAGTTGACTCTACATTTAGATCTGCTTCCTTAGTGGCCTCAAGATTGACTTCCTTGGTATCAGCTTGTTCTGCTTTAGAGACCGTTGCATTTAGTTAAGGGGGCTTCTTTTCACTTTGATCTTCAATGTTGACGAACTTTAAGGCTTCAGCAATGACATAAGCATCATTGGCCCTCTCGATTGCTTGGGGTTCAGCTGAGGCTTCTAGGCTTCTCCCCGAAATCCTTTTCCAAGGTCGGTATCAGCCATCATGGTCCTTACTACTTCCTTGAGTGTTCTGTTCCTCCGCTCAGCAAGACCGTTTTGTTGAGAAGTTCTTGGAGTAGACTTCTCATGCCCGATTCCAATTTCAGCACAGAAACCCATAAAGGGTCCATTGCAAAACTTTGTTCCATTATCGGACTTTAAAAAATACTACAGAAATTAAGAAGAAGAGATTGTGGGACTAAGTCCAATGAATAAACTAATCTAGAGGGGTATTTATAGAACTTGTGTGGGCTTTACATGGCAGTATCCTATAAGAAATAAGATTTGATTTGATGAAATCTTAATCTTAATATCCTATTTTACATATATCTTATTTTTTGTGTCTTTAAGGCTTCCAAGTTGATGTATATCTTGTATTTCCATCAATTCTAGCCCAAAAACTTGAAAATTACACTTTCCTTCCAAAATTGCTCTGTATCTCGACCGTCACCCTGCATGTCGATCGAAACAGAGGCTTCACGTCGCCAGAATTCGTGCATCTTGACCCTTCTGCGCAGTCTCACAGTTTTGGCCATAACATTTGCTCCCGAACTCCGATGGACCCAATTCCAGTTGCATTGGAAAGCTAATTCAAATATATTTCTATTTCCATGCTCCATTAGCTCAAATTTCATGTGTGGAAGAAGTTGTGAATGTTTCTTTGAACATCTACTGCTTTCGGTACGAGTTTCCAATTAATTTAGTGATAGCGCGTTTCGCAACGCGCTAAAGCTGCAAGTGTACAGACCACTGTAGAGGGCAAGTAATAAATTATCGAACTCAAGGACTGCAGGCTCGAAGTACAACTAAGCACTAAAACGTAGGTATCGTACTACTATCTAGGCGAATCATATAAGGAAATTGGTTTATCTAAACTAATTGATTTTAAAGAAATGATAAAATAAAAAGATTTAATTAACGATTTTTGAAAGCTAGTGAGAAAACAGGATTCCAGGGCAATCCACTTTGAATATTAAACGAACAACGTTTTCATGCAATTCAATCCCAATTTAATTTCCAGAGATGTGAGCAATCGCGAAAGTGTTATCAGGTGATCCTCTCGGACTCTAAACCATAACATGGAAATAAAAGACCTAGTGACTCCTCTCGGATGCGCAAAAGGACGTTTACTCTTGATAAAAATCTTAGATTTCAAAACCCTTTAAAGCTCAATTTCCTCTCGGACAATTGCCCTCTAAATCTAATTTATTGGCGTCTTAATTAATAACCTAGTCCTCTCGGATCAAAAACTATTAATTCAAATCACAATCAACGGCCAATACCTCATAATTCATGAAAGTATCAATAAATCAGAACATCAATGGAAAAGGAACATTAAATCACATAAATTGTTGAATGAATAAATACAAAGCTTCAAACCCTAGAATCCATGAGGGAACTTAGCCAATCATGCTAAGTTTAAAAAAAAACAAAAGATGAAGAGTCACAAGAACAGAAAAACATGAAAACTAAAAACCGTAGTCTTCAATCTTCGAATCCCGGAGTGCTCTTCAAGTTCCCTTGCCTTTTGCCCTCAATTCTATACTCCCCAGTTGAAAAAGTGATGAAAGGAGCCTTATTTTCGTTCAGGGAAGTCCTATTTATAGTTGAGGCCTTTAAAATCTCCAAAAGATATGGTTTTGGGCTTCAGATTCGCCAGATTTCGTCAAAATGGGACACAGACGGCGATTTGAAAAGCGCGATCGGCGACCACCGGTTATGCAACCAGGTCGCCGATCATGTCCCGTGAAAACACTTTTGAAAATCGCAGAACCGGCGATCCGTCCACATAATCGGCGATCGCCGGATGTGTCATCCGGGTCGCCGGTTTTGCACCGTGCGAAATTCCTTCAAAAATCACAACCGGCGACCCATCTACATGACCGTCGATCGCCGGTTGTGTCATTTGGGTCGCCGATTTTGCCTCGAACGGGTTTTCGGCGTGTTCTTTTGTATTTTCTGACTTTTTGTCCTCCTCGGTGCAAACCAATACTGATCAGCTTCCCTGATGCTTGCTCAATCATCCCATTTAACCTCTAATACGCGTAAAATCTGTGCAAAACAACGGCAAACAAACCAAACGTAATAATTTCTTAAAGAATAAGAATAACGCATGAAAACATCACGTAATGGCTCAGTCTAACGTATAATCTAAACATAAATCTATTAATAAAATGCACAGAGTGAGTGTTTATCAAACCCCCCAAACTTAAACTATTGTTCGTCCTCGAACAATGAAAAAGATAAAAACAAGACTAAAATAAACACGAGGGGGTGCATTAATTGATCATCAGCTGTTTCAGACACAAAATGGGGTTGTGATTCCCACACCAATCACTGCATATTCATCAGTTAAATGCAAACAGACAATTTCAATCCTGGCCTCTAAAAGTTCGCTTCTCACAGGATAGTGTATCACTCATTTTTCGCTCAGATTGTAAGAAAGGTTAGTGTATACTCTCAAATTGTCAACTGCACACTCTTTCTACCATAAGCTTGCTCATCGTCTAAACTCTCCACTGACTATGGGAATGCTAGGATAAAGATCAAAAAGGTCTTTTGTTCAGGTTCTAATGTAGGCACATTGGTGAAAGGTATGGAAAATTTGGCTAAAAAGTGACTAAATAAATTCATCCTTATAACTCCATTCACTCCACATCTTCCTCATCACATACCACATGTCTGACTAACTACTACAGGCTACTAGCAACAACAGATTTTTAGGACCAACTTTCTTTTGAACACAAAATAAAGATTTCTTATCCTCCTATAAATATTGTCTCATAGACAAGACAAATATTACAACTATTGCCCACCATATTTTGTTTTCACCTCAACTCATAGACAAGAAGGAATCCAGGCTTTCACTTATAGACAAGAACAGAAAACCACGAACTCAAAGGCTAATTGTGAACAATAGACATCAATCTACCCTTTATTTCACCCAAATCTTATAGACAAGATACCATGCACCCGTATATAGCACTTTCCCATAGACAAGATAGAACTACAACACTTTCCTGACTCATAGACAAGAAAGAAAAGTAACAGGCTCAAAGGGGTTTCACCAAGGATAACATTGTATAGAAGACAGTGTTTTTGATAATGTACTAATAAAAATGGCCCCTCATACAGCTTTAGACAACGACTCTACATTCACCACCTAACATTGTTGGATACCCTTACAAATCCATCCACACCTCCTATCATCCGGGTTAAGAAAGAAAAGGTTTTCAGGCTCAACTGGGCTAACAAAGGAGTATGCATCGGGTTAGTGTTTGGGTTCATTGTGGCTCATGAAACGATGGCCTAAAATCATTTCTAAATCCTTGACACTCTCCTACGCAATTTTAAGCAAGAAACCAGAGCAAGTTCTAGAGATCAAATGCACAGTAACATACTCTCAATGAAACAAAAATAGGCTCAAATTCTCACATGGCTATAAGCTTATTCAAGAGGCCAAAATCAATTTCATCAATTCACACATCACCAAATCATTCACAGCAATCAATATGAGTCTCACGAGAAAGAAAGGGTTGTCGTCATAAACTTGATCAATAACGCAAAAATAAACACCCTATTAATTCTTTCCTATCCAAAATCCAAGTTCCTAGTACAGACTCAGCAAAATTAAATAAAACGAAAAGAATTCTAATCAACTCTAATTCAGCAAATAACCACTCAAATAACCAAACTAATAACAAAAGCAATTTAAACATAAAAGAAAATAAGGAAGAAACACACACATCGACCGATCACCTCCTCCTCCCCCAAACTTATTCGATACACAGGAGAGAATAAGTTTGTGGGAAAAAGGATCACGGAGATGTGTGGAGAACCTCGATAAATCTCACTGTGGTGGAGAGCGGGCCATAGACTTATGCAACTTCTAGTACTTCGAGCTCTGTTCCTGTACCAACAAACTCAACAACCACAAGTGAACGTAAAACAAAAAAAATAAAAAGAAATAACATAAATTTAATTAACTAGAAAGAGATAGAAAGTTGGGTTGCCTCCCAACAAGCGCTTTATTTATTGTCTGTAGCTAGACACAGTAGAGGTGGACCTAGGGATCAGGTATATCAGTGTCTGGAATCCGGTCAGAGTCCTTGAATCGCCCACCGCAGTTCTTCTTCTCCATGGCCTTGCAGATGGAGAACGTGACTGTCTCATCAGTCACTCTCAGGCTCAGCTCTCCTTTCTTCACGTCAATCAGTGCATCCGCGGTGTTCAGAAATGGTCTCCCAAGTATCAGCGGAATACCTCTGTCTTCCTCCATGTCCAAAACCACAAAATCGGCTGGGAAAACAAAATTCCCAACCTTCACCAGTACATCCTCGACTACCCCTTTAGGGTAGTTCACCGACCTGTCAGCCATCTGAAGCCTGATGGTAGTTGGTTTGATGTCCCCAATTTGCAGCTTCTTGAAGATGGATAGGGGCATCAGATTTATGCTCGCCCCCGAGTCACAGAGGACCTTCTCAAAATTCTGTCCCCCAATGGTACAAGGGACTGAGAAGCATCCTGGATCAGCCCTTTTTACTGGCATCTTCTTCTGAATAATGGCGCTGCATTCCTCGAAGAGGTTTACTGTCTCGAACGCGCCAAAGGGCTTCTTCTGGGTAACCATGTCCTTCAGAAACTTCAAATACCCAGGAATTTCCTGCACCACTTCAATCAGAGGTAGATTGATGTGGATCTTCTTCATATGCTCCAGGAAGCGCTTGTACCTCTCATTCTTTTGCTTCTTAGCAAGCCTCTGAGGAAAAGGAACAGCGGTAGGACCAGCAACTTTGGGTCTGTCTTCAGGACAGATCTCTTTACCCTTTTCAGTATGTTCTTCTTCAGGAAGAACAGGGTCGGGCTGTGCAACTTCAGGTTGCACAGGCGTGTCAGCTGGCTTTTTAGCAAATCGCTGTGGGAAAGGAATAGCGATATAGCCAGGAAAAGGAGTTCTGTACTCCAAACGAGTACCCTTATTCTCTTGGTCTTGTTCTTCTTCAGGAAGAACGGGAGCAGGTTGTGCAACTTCAGGTTGCACAGGTGTATAAGTGGGCACAGATGGGCCGTCATATCCTCTGCCACTACGAGTGGTAATGGCATTGCAGTGCTCCGTCGGGTTCACCACGGTATTGCTAGGAAACTTTCCAGGAGTGTGCTGATTGCTGATTGTCTTGGCAATCTGGGAGATCTGTGTATCCATCTGCTTCGTATGCTTCCCCATTTCTCCCATAGCAGTCTGCAACTCAGAAATGTCCCCCTCCATCTTGCTTGTCTTGGCATTGGACACTGCAATAAACTGCGTGAGGAGTTCCCTCATGCTCGGCTCTTCAGGACCATCAACTGCCCCATTGGTTACAGAAAACCCAGGTGGGGGCTGCAGTGCATTATTCGGATTGGCGTAGGAGAAGTTGGGGTGATTCCGATTGTTGGGATGGTACGCCATGTTCCCTGATGGATAGCCCCTGTTGTTCTGGAAGTTCCTCTGGTTCACAAAATTTGCATCTTCCATTTGCTCATAACCTTGCTGCGGGCGGTTATTTTCCGGCTTAGCAATCCGGGTCTCCAGTAATTTGGTGGAAGCAGCCACCTCTTTCCTCATCATCTTAACCTCAGCAACTAAATCTCCAGTGTCATCAACTGCTGCTATTCTGTGATCATCCCTGTCTGCTGGCCAGTTGTACTCACTTTTTGCCATCATTTCCAGTAAAGCTAACCCTTCCTGTGGTGGTTTAGCAGTCAGTGACCCTCCAGCTGAAGCATTCACATGCTTCTGGGTCTCCTTGTCCAGTCTTTTGTAAAAATGACACATCTGCTGCTTCTCAGTAAAACCATGGCAAGGGCAGGAGCGCAAGAGATCCTTGAAGTGCTCCCAAGCCTCGTACAGTGATTCTCCAGAAAACTGCCTGAATTGTGAAATCTGAGTCTGCAACTGAATCGTCTTGCTGGGTGGAAAGAACTGAATCAGAAACAGCTTGCATAATTCTTCCCATGTTGAGATCTCGTTGCAGTTCAACGTCATGTACCACGACAAGGCTCTGTCGCGCAGTGTGAAGTGGAACAGGTGCAACCGAATATAGTCGATAGGCACCTGATTCTGCTTAACTGTATCGCAGAGCAGCAGGAATCTCTGAATGTGTAAATGAGGGTCCTCAGATGGTAGTCCCCCATACTGGTTCTATTGGGCTGTATGTATCAGACCAGTTTTCAGTTCAAAGTTCGGTGTGTCCACCCTCAATCCAAAATCAGCATTACGATGCCTGTCGGTCATAGGCTCGTACATCTCATCAACAGTGGGCGCTCTCCTGGCTTCAAGAGCCTGTTTCTCTTGAAGTCGTAGATTCATCTCTTGGAGCTGCCTCTGCAGCTC